>PVIU01001442.1:0-214043 GCA_004026605.1 Ondatra zibethicus | reverse complement strand
GGGGCAGAGGGAGCACAGGAACAAACAAGATGTTTTATCTGGATGACCAGAAACTGTCCTCAAGTAACCCCAGGAGCAGGGGTCAGACCCGGGCCCTACAGGGTACCCAGCCCCAAGAGAAATATCTATAACACAATTTCTGTACCTAAGTCTCAGAGATAACTTTGGAAGAAGGGCAGAAAGATTTTAAGACACAGAGGACTACAACATCTGCTATGCGATAGTGTCCTCTATATGTGACAGGGAAGTGAACCCAATAAATCTCAATGATATTGATCATAAACAAAGCCTGCATAATGGCAATACCAGTTGGCATGCCAACGTGGATGGAGGAAATCTCCTAAGACTTTACCCTTAGGTGAAGAGCTACAGGCCACTAATGGCTACTGAGAGGAAGAATCAGTCTTTTCCAGAGACTGACTCCTCTAGATTATCTAGTCAAAGTGGTCAGCCCTAAACACAGACACATACAAGGAACACCTATGTGTATGTGTGTGTGTGTGTGTTTGTGTGTGTGTGTGTGCATTAAAAATAGTCATGAATCTGGGAAGGATTAAGGTACACAGGAGTTGGAAGGGGAGAAGGTGAGGTGGAAATGATACAAATACAGTACTGTAATTTCTAAAATAGTTATATTTATGGATATTGATTAACAACTAATCAATCTTAAAAATAAAGTGAACTTTAAAGCAAAATAAAATCAAATATACATTGACGAGTAGAACTGCATATTAAGTAACTGAAGAGATGGTTTTGTGGGTCAAATGTTTGCTGTGCAAACACGAGGACCTGAGTTTGGACGTCCAGCACCCACATAGAAAGCTGACTGTGGCTGCTTATGTCAGGAACCCTGGTGCCGGCTATAACCCTCGTGCTGGGAGACAAAAGCAGGTAGAGCCTTAGGGCTTTCTGGCCAGCCAGTCTATTGGAAAGGACAAGTTCTAGATTCAGTGAGACAATCTTGCTCAAATACCAGGGTGAAAATTTAAAGTAAGACATTGCATGCATGCAAAGACCACAGACTTGCACACCACACACACACACACACACACACACACACACACACACACAATTTTTGGTTAAATCAATGTGTATAAAAAGAAAAAGAAATAAGTACCAAATATTAATGGGCATTGCCTTTAAATGAGGGTATCATGGGTTAAAAATCCCTAGTCTGAAAACATAAACTCTAAACTCTCCAAAATAGGAAATGTTTTGAGCAATGATATACACACTAAAAGAAATGCCAGTTTGGGAGTACTTTGCATTTTGAATTTTAGGTAAGGCATGTTTGCCCAGAAATAATGCAAAAAAAAAAATACCAACATTCAAAAAGAAAAAAGAGGCAAGAAAAGCACCTTCCTGATCCTAGTCACTCCAAATAAAAGATACTCAACTTGCACGCTTTCCTGTATTTTCAATATCCTGGGTTCCGTGCAAGTCTAGTGTGAAATTTTAATTATTTATATTTGAAATAGTACTAGTCAAAAATTCTATCTCTATAATCAAAATCAAAATTATGCAAAATACATATTCCTATAGACCGTTATTATGAAAAATAAAAGAGAAATCAAAAGTAGTTGCTGCATTTGAATCCTAGGATCAGGGTGACCTTTTCTCCTTCTTAGTCTTCATAACACTTTCCTATTGTTTCACAGGCAACGTTGGATTGCCCTACAGATGCCTCATTGCTTTGCTTCATAAGGAGGAACAGAGACAGATCCCTAAGACAAAGATGAAATCTTGACCCCAGTAATAAGGGAAAGCCAGTGTTCTCTAAGGTAAAATCTATCTATGTCCTTCCCAGGTCACAGCTAGGACAGTACAGAGAATTCGAAGCTTCATCCATGATCAAAACATAGGCTTTTCAGCTGTGAGACGCTGTTACACTGACAAGACCATCAGGAGACACAGCCCAAGGAGGAGCATCCCAAAATGCAGGGACAATCACATGGGCAAACACATTTGTTCTAAAGGCATGAAGGTCAGATCAGTGTGTCTGCAGCAAGTACTTAGCCATATATAGAAAGCTGGTCCTCCCTACCTTTGGATGCAGCTAAAGAGAAGTAGCTACTTTCAGTTTCTGGATAACAAACAAAGTTTAAGCGCTACACTCCCAGTGAAGAGCTTGGGGGGAAAGAGGGAGCTTGGGTTAAGCCAAACTGCAGTTCAATTTACTGAAAGTTTCAAAATATTACCGGCTCTCTGTTTGAAATGCGTCAGCAGCGGGTCATTTTTTTTCTTTTTATCAAAACACATTTAGACTGTGGTGAATGACAGCATAAATCTTAAATAGAAAAGATACAGGGGGGAAAAGACCACCCGGGTAGAACATAACTGTAAATGTGTCCATAAAACTATATTTGAATTCTGATCTTATACACAGAAATGCATTTAACCTTCCCAGCAAGAGGCTTTCACCAACTTCCAAAGAAAGTGTTACCAATTACGCTAAAGAAACTTTAAGAGTCAATTTTAATTATGCCAAGAGATGCTCCAATCCCTTCCGAGCTCCAGTTGAAGTTTTTACTAGAGATGGCTGGAACCAATTTACGTGCTTTTATGTTGCGTCTAGACTTTAATAAGCGGTTTAAGCACGAAGCAAGCTGATGCCAGCATCAAGAAGGCTGCAGAGTGCGGGCATGTAGAAATACAATAGTACTCAGGTTGGTTCCCTCCCTCTGCAGCCCCTTCCTGCTGCTATCAGAGAGTATCACTCTGCAAGGTGGTACTGAAGGAACAGGAGCCAGCCTTTGTGATAAGCGTTTCAGTCCTTTCCTTTAACTTGATCCAAGTTCTCGTCTTTCTTTTCAACACAAACTGTCTCAAAAGAGCATCCACTCTTGCCTCTCTCCTGCTTTCAGACAACTAGGGAAATGGAGAGGAAGGATTTGGAGGCAGGTGCACCTTCCATCACAGGACACCTGGAGGCTGGAATCCAGGTGGAGTTGTGTAATACAGTGACCTTAGGATGACTCTGTTTCCACATCTGTGAAATGAGACTTCTACTTTAGCGATTTGAGTGACTTAAACGATACTCTTCATACTTGCTGGCATTCTGACCAAGCCCACTGAGTCAAAGATTCTTACATTAAGGAATTTCTGTAAGGAGGCACCAAGTAGTAGGGGCATGCTGATCAGGAAAGGGAAGTCAGGCAAAAGTTGCTAATTCTTGGCAAATGTCCAGCCTCTTCTTGAACACATGTAAGTAGAGCCTTAGAACATAAAATACACCCCGGAGTGAGTCCCGCAACAATGTGAGGAGGTGGGCTCTTCACAGCCCTACCCCAAGCATTCTTTGAAACTTTCTCAGGCTGGGGAAGGAGATGTGGAAATTCCCTAGACACAGCTCTTGGGGCAACTCAGGCCATTGTAAATGCCAGAGGCGAGCTTCTGAAGGTCACAGGTTCAAGCTGCTAGCAAAAACAGCTTGGATTAAATTCAAGGAGTATGTAAAGGGAACAGGGCAGGGCACAATGAATGTGCCACTCTGCAAACTTTCGGGAAGTTTCTCACAAATAACTGTTTTGGACATTTTCAGTATTCTTTCTTTTACAAAGCTTTTGCATGCCTTAGCAAATTAGAAGTGCTCAATTCCTGTCACCAGTGTACAGCTGGCGAGCTGAGGCCCAGAAGGACAAAGTAACTTGCTTGCATTCAGTCGCCTAGAAGTAGAAAGGGTAGGTTGAGTGCTCTGTTTGTCTGACACCATTGGCCAAAGTCAAGGTTCTTAGCTATTTACCGTTGTCCCTGAAACACTGAAAACAAGAGCTAGTGTCTGCTCCCATCATTTCCTGGAGGAAACGGACATCTTACAGGAACAGCCACTGTAGTAAATGATTTGTGTCTGTCATGGTTATAGGAGAACTGGTAGTCACACAGGTACCTCACATGGCTCACTCCTGATCTTAACGGTGGATGCTCAAGTCTTTGGTCGCTCTGGAGATGACAGTCAAATTGTGGAGTACCTGAAAATCCACCCACATATGGCACTGAGGTTTTGTCTGATTAGCTGCAAATGTGATCATGTTCTACGTCATGACTGACTGACTCTTAGTTGCCCAAAACTTTTGATTACAAAGGGACAGTTGCATCAGTGCAATGGCAACCAACCACTTTCCTTATCTACTCAGAGCATGATCTGCTACTGCTCCCTCATATTGCAGACCAGACCCACTCCTTTGTATTGTTTCAACAATCAAATAATAATATGTGCTTCCTATCTTGCTCTTAAATAATCTCCTACCAAGCTTTGCCACATTATCATCTCTTACCAAAAAAAAAAAAAAAGAATCATTGTTCCACTTGAGAACAGGGCCACTGTGGAGGGTATTAGCTTGGATGTGACTTGTTTGTCAAAAAAAAATTATATAGACATGTGTGGAGCCTTTTGTCTCCAAAACATGTAGAATTGATTAGTTTCTTTCACATAAACATGGAAAACTAGCAATGATTGGCATTTCCATTTACTGAAGCCTTTGACACATCAGCCTAGCCATTAGGACTCTCTACCTGTCTAAGTCTTACAACTATGCAAATGAAGTTGGGTGCTTGCCCTGGGGAGCTTAGAATTCATTTTGATATGCCATATCTTGCAATTCCTCTGTCAGCCAAGGTTCTGCCCATTCAGAGTTCACTGACAAGACTTGAATGAAAGGACAAGTTATAAAAGTAGACAGAGTTAGGAGAACAAAGTAACAGTGGTTAAGCATTCCAAAGCCCGCAAAGCTGGCAACCATTTCTACCCCTAGGCCTGGACAAGAGTATTGTTACTAAAGTTCTAATGAACAGAGTCTGTAGACCCTAAACCACAGCCAACTAGTAGGTCGAGCTTCTCCCTCCTCCACCATCTGATCTCCTTCTAATGCCTCTCATTGGCTAAACCTAAAGTGACACGAGCCAGCATTAGAGCCCAAACAGGTTCTAGAAATCAGCCCGTGCAATGTGCTGGTGGACCAGTAGGCTTGAGAAGGAAGAAGGGATCTGAGAATGAGGGGGTAAATGGAGGTTATCATGCAAAGACCTCTAAACTGCCAAGCAGCCATATGTGCTGGACATAAGACCCTGTTGGCCTGGCTATTGCACATGATTCTGGAGATTGAATCCTGCGTCAAGGGCAAGTATCCAGAGGCTGAGCCAGGCTGAGGAAATGGAGTTCCCTGACCACTGGGTAGTGAGATCTGGAAACCAAACAAGGTCAGGGACACCTTGGTAGAAAGTCGATGAGAGGGAAAGTCCGTGTCAGCTGCTTGTAGACAGGCACACACAGAGAGAGAAGAGACAGGAAGAAGCCCTGCCATAAATATGCAGGGCTCCTTGGGAAGGGCTGCTGTATCCTGTGTGGTGATCACTTGGCACATTTCCTCAAGTGTCTGCATTACTGCAATAATCCCCGGTCACCAGTGTAACCTGAGCCTCTCTTTGATCTTTACAGCCTGAAAGGGTTCCACCAGCAAAGTGCAGCTACTCCAATATTACAACTCAGCTAATTGAACAAGAATTAAAAATATACCCAAGGTGACACAGAGAAGAAGGGCCACAAAGGAATCCAAACCTGGTTCTGTCCATCACCATTCCATGGGCTCTGTACTGAGGCCAGTGGAAAGAAAGACAGGGCTGCTCCATCAAACGAATTCAAAGGCAATGCCCTGGTTTTCCCAAAAGTGTGGGGGTGTGGGCAATGATTTTAAAACACCCACCATTCTCACCTGATACATGTCTAGGCTTGTTGATTCCTGGTGTTTGGGGGGAGCTTGTTGTTTGGGCTTGGGTTGGGTTAGGTTTTAATCTAAAGCCCCATCTATTTAAAAATCATTCATAATGGTCTTTATGACTTAAAAATATTGAGAACATCCTCTCAGTAAGGTTGGCAGATGTTCCCCTGATGAAATAATTTTCTGGAATGTGAGAGAAAGATACTTCACACTGCTTCCATTTCCTTTCCTGGATTCCTGGGGCTTGAGGTGACCCACGACCAGCTGAAACACTTCGTGACAACAATGATGGTATTTAGGAAGGATGGTAACCATTTCAAATATATGCATAATAAAATACCACACATCCCCCACTGGAGTATGCAATGGAACTAACCAAACCGTAACAGAGCAAACGTCAGAGTATGTTAGCAGCTGAGGACCGCAGTGTGCGTGGAGAAGATGGCAAGTTCTAGGAAAGCTTTGGGAGACCTCTTATCTCGTGAAGGCTTCCATTCTAAAACAACCAAAGCATGTGCTTTGTGACATCCCCAAAGTAATCCCCTGATGGGCCTGTCATTAATACAAAGGGCAAGTTCACTTCCGCAGCACAGGTTCTGTGGTGAACATTGAAAACCCAGTCGGGCAATGGAAAAACGTTTTGAATCTGTTTTCCGCATTCAAACCAGGGCTTCCTTATCAAGTTCATCAGAGCTTTTTTTTTTTTTTTTTTAAGAAAAAAAAATGTAAATGTCTTACCAATTTGCCCAGGAAGAATAAATCTTCACAGTCACCTCAAAGGCTTGACAACTTTATTTTCATTGTGTAGAGCTGGGTGGGTCCCCTGCCCAGGCTTCCTAAAGAGACCCAGCCCTTCTTGGCAGTTTCCAGGCCTGCCACTCCAGTGAACATGATCAAAGGGGAAGGAAAACCGAGCCGCTGAGCCTCGAGGAATAAAGCTAAAACAACAGATTTGTTTCTTGGCTTCTCTCTTAAATACGTTCAGAGTGTTTAAAGCCCTGAAAGGAAACGCTCTGGGGCCCTGGATGTGAGAGGCCCATCTAAACCCTTTCCCAAGAGGAAATCTCTCGCCTCGGTGGGGTAAATTAGCTCATTAAGAGCAGCCAGAAGCAGGCAGGAAACCTGGGAAGTGGGAGCTTTAATTCAAAGCACAGAAAATTATAGATTTCTTTACACATTAAAAAAGCATTTATCTTGGCTAAAAATGAAACAACTTTTCAATGATCAACACATGGTTTAAATCTGCTTTACTAATTTATATCTATCCACCCGTCTGTCTAGATCAACTACCAGGAAATTCAATTATGTCAAAGAATTTTTTTGTTGAGCACCTACTATGGGCCTCTGGCATATTTATGCAGTATGTAAACAAAAACAAATAATTGAAGGCAGGCATCTATTTGTTCAGAAGGTAAGTCACATGCATATCTAAAATTAGGAGTAAAACACCTATGAGCACATTTTTGATCTATTAATCATTGAGCCTTGGTGGATACAATACAAAATAGAATGCTCATGTGCTGCCTGCATCCTATAGGATCCAGTGCTAAGATTTATAAAGGGATTGTTGGCCACAGGAAGCAGGGGATTGAACAGGTGGGTGAGGTTTCCATGGAAGGTGTGTGAAAAAGTCCAGGACCTAAAGACTAAGCTCTGGAAGATCTGCCACTACCCAAGTCTCCTTCAGCTCTTTGGGTGCTGGTCTCCACCTCTAATATGAATACATTGGCCAATAATTACTTCCTCATTTATTTACTTATTGCTTATTCCAGTGTTCACACTACAGGGTGGTGACTTTGGAGGGAATAAAATATGTCCTTTATTCAAACTACTTGGGATATTTAAGACAGATCATAGGCCTTGAATGAGAATCTACTACTTACTATTATGCTGCTAAATGGACATAATATGAAACTGACTCCTAATAATTTATCGTTACACCTATAGCTCAATGCATCTCTCCACCCTCATCTGAGATGCTTCTATTTGCAGTAGAGGATGATTAACATAGAGACCTGCAACTGGCCAAAACTCAGAGAATAGCACACTGCAAAATGCTCAGCCTCAAAGGGAATATCACACACACACACACACACACACACACACACACACACACACGGCTTAGGGATCCTTATTGAAGAGGGACAGAAAAAGCGTAAGAGCCAGAGGCTGTGGATGACTAAAAGAAAACATTATCTCCTGGACACAACAGGGCAACTGCACATATGAACTCAGAAAGTGGGACTGGACGCACAAAACTTGTAAAAGACCGAGCCAGACCAAATCCCAACACGGGGAGGGAAAGCAGACACACCATCCCACCCTTAGCTGCTTAGCTAGTTGGCAATTGTTAGTGGCTGAGAAGAGAAGAAAGAGTTCCCTCTAAGAGTGTAGCCCCTGGTAAATTCATCACGTGTCAGTGAAAGACAGCATATCCAATAATATTTAAGCAGTAAAAATTGGTTGTGAAAAAAAAAAAAAAGAAAACCACCAAGTTAGTTGGGTAGAGAAAGGGAGAATGGATCTGGTAAGAGTTGGGGTGGTGTGGTGATACATGAGTATGATCAAAACCCACTGTAGGAAACTCAAGGAACTAATAATGCATATATTATATAGATAATAAATAGGTGACAGATATTACAAAGGAAACCAATTATATTATTTCTTCAAGTGCCACAAAATCAAGTTTGTGGTTTAGAATAATAAACACATTTATAAACACTTTTATGATACATAAGTAATAGCTTAATCATACAATTTCAAGGTAGTGTTAATAGCACTTCAAGGACTCCAGTAATGTGGAGGTATCCATTGTTTCTGTAGGTGACAGATCCCACTAAAACCACATTTTGCTTCCCCAAATCAATCAAGGCAGACAGAAATGCTTTCAATTGAAATTGATGGCAATAAGAATGGACATTTTTCCTTGCATGTCCAGGGCCCTGTGTCTGCCATAACAAATCATCATAAGTCTGTGGCTTAAGACAAGAAATTGAGAGGGGAAAAGTACTATGAAAATATATTGAAAAAATTTTATGAAAATTTTAAGACAATGGATATTCATTCTCTCTTAGATATTAATGCAAAAGAGCAAAATAAAGGTATTAACAGGCACCCTGCCCTCCCCAGAGGCTCTGGAGAGACTCTTCTCTGGATATCTACAACACTCAGTGGCTGCGTGCAAATGTTCCCTAGCTTATAGACACATCATTGCAATCTCTGCCTTCATCTTCACAGCCTGCACCCTTGTACTAGGCACTCTATCTCACTATCTTAGTATCTCACTACCTACCTAGATAGCTCTTTCTCTAGCATATAGGAATATCTGGGAAGACATTTGAGGCTTCTCTGAAAATTCAAATATACACTCATTCTCTTAAAATCCTTAACTCTATTACATTGTTTGCCATGTAAGGTAATAATCACTCTGTTCTCATGGGTTCTCGGGAACTAGGAATTCTCAAAACTAGGAAATGAATATATTTTCAGGGAGGTCATTATTGAGCCCACAGATGTCCACCCTCAAAATTCTACTCACACTCTTATGAGAATCTATGCATCCCATATGAAGAACGACCTATCTTATACAGAGGCTATTCCAAGGTCATCAGAAATGTATGCATACATAGAGATAAATATTGGTAGAGATAAAGAGAGATAGACAGAAATAGATGAGATATAAACGTAGTTATAGGTGGATATAGATGGATCCTGAGACAAATGAAGTCATCATAGACATAGACTTACAGAATGACATAGACAGAGACATAGATATAAACATAGAGGTAGATAAAAACCTGTATAGATATAGACAGATAGAAAGATACATAAAGATAGACAGGCATAGACAGACAGGCATAGGCAAAGACAGATATTGACAGACAACCAGAGACAGAGATAAACACAGATGTAAACAGACTCCACACAGACATAGATAGATATAGATGTGGCAGTCGCAGAAGCACATAATAATGAGGATGACCAGCATGCTTCTAATGCCCACTAAGCCTGACGTCATTCTGTTTTATTCCCTCTTTTTTAAAAACTTCTATTTATTCTCAGACCCCATTAGGGAAGTTTCTTTGCGCAGTAGACAGTAGTTAATATAGAAGCTCATAACTAAGTGCAGAAAACACACATCAGTGGAGCCCTTAGCACAAAGAGCATCTCCACCCCAGAGGCTTAGTTATCACTGCGTAAGAGGGGTTGGAAAGACGGTAAGAGCCACAGTCAGACACGCCAAGAATGAAGCAGTATCTGATCATGACAGGACAATGGTACTCCTCAGCTCACCAGCTGTTGTTGCCGGTACCAGACCAAGCTAGTCAGCATTCTAGCACAGGTGAGAAAGGGGTCCAGGAGCCCCCACCCCTAACTGAGGGGCTATAGACAGTTAGTGACTTTTGGGAGAGGGAGAGTCAGTAGGGTGTACCCTGGATAGATCAACCACATCCAAGTAGATGACACCACCACCCATGAATGTATGAGCAACACAAATTGATTTTAGTGGGTTATTAAGAATAAAACAAGAGCCAGGTGGTGGTGGTGCACGCCTTTAATCCCAGGACTTGGGAGACAGAGGTGGGCAGATCTCTGTGAGTTCGAGACCAGCCTGGTCTACAAGAGCTAGTTCCAGGACCGGCTCCAAAGCTACAGAGAAACCCTGTCTCAAAACCCTAAAAGTAAATAAAATAAAAATAAAACAAGAATACACAAAGTTGTGGTGTGAAGGGTGGTTGGGTGGGCCTGGGAGGAGATGGGGGAGGGGTGGATATTATCAAAACACATTGTATGAAATTCTCAAAAGCACTTATAAAATTAAAATAAATAATACATAAATAAGCCTTATTTATTTGAGCTTTCTTGCTCAAGAAGGCAATTTGTGCAGTAGCTGCCTTACCCTCATTCCTCAAGGGTACTTGAAAAAAGGGGTTCCTGAATATAACAAACTCTCAGGATGTTGTAGATTTAATTGTATCACCCAAAAGACAAGTTCAAGTCCTTCCTGCCAGCACTTTTGACTGTGTCCTCCTTTGCAAAGAAGATTTTCACTGTATTAGTTACTTTCCTGCTGCTGTGATGAAGATCATGACTAAACACAAATTGAGGAAGAAAGGGCTCATATTATCTTACACATGCACATAAAAGTTCATTACTGAGAGAAGTTAGAACAGGAAGCAAAAGCAAGAGTCAGGAGCTGAAGCAAACACCACAGAGAAATGCTGCTGGCTGACTTTCTTCCCCTGGCTTATGCTCAGCTTGCTGTCCTGTACAACGAATGACCACATGCCCAGGGGTGTCCACCCACAGGGATCTGGCCTCTTCTATATCAATCAACAGTTGAAGTGATTCTCCACAGATACGATCACAGGCCAATCTTCTCTGGGCAACCTCTCACTTGAGACTCCCTCTTCCCAGGTGACTCTTGGTTGTGTCAAGCCCACAATAAAAACTAAGGAGGACACAGTCATGGGAAGGTCTTCTAAATAAAGACATACTGATTCAGGAGGGACCCTACGTCAATATCTGGTATCCTTGTAAAGAAGAAAATTTGGAAACAAAACCACACAGAGATGCAGATGCTCAGCAAACACAAGGGTGTAGCATGAGGGGCCTGCTTGTCAGGGTTTATGTCCCGCCTGGTACCCCACAGCCAGCAAGTCCCAAAGAAACTCACACAGAGATCTCCATAAGATTATAAACTGATTGGCCCATTAACTCAGGCTTCTTATTAGGTCTTGTAGCTTGTATTAACCCATTATTCTTATCTATGTTAGCCACATGGCTCAGAACCTTTTTCAGCGTGGCAGGTCACACCCTGCTTCTTCGGTGGTCCAGACAGGAGTGCCAAGAGAGTTTCTTGATTCCCAGAATTCTCCTATTCTCCTTGCTCCACCTCTACTTCCTGTCTGGTTGTCCCACCTATACATCCTGGCTAATAGCCAATCAGCGTTTATTTAAATCATGATTGACAGAATACAGACAATTCTTCTGCACCACAAGGGCTCCTTGGTCACCCCCAGAAGCAAAGAAGAAGCAAGGACGAATTTGCCCCTAAGGTCTTCAAAGGGAATGCAGCCACACTGACACTCTGAGTTCAGGCTTCTAGCCTTTAGAACTATGAGAAAATAAATTTCCGATGTTCTCAGTCACCCAGTTATGGCTGCCTTAAGAAACTAATACAGAAGATTTGCATGAGACAGATTTGCACGTGATAGCCAACCTGAGACTGGGTCCCAAGGCTGCAAGTTCTCCCAGCTGGCTGCCATATTGTAGTCTATTCCACATCCATGTTTAGAGGAGGAGCGCAAAGATAGAGGACAGATCTGAGAGAAATACAGACACAAGCATTTAAAGGAGAAAAGGTTTATTTGGGATATGGCCTCAGAGATTTCAATCCATGATTGGCTGGCTCTGTTGCCCTGGTCCTGAGGCAAGGTGGACATCATGGAGGGAAGCATATGGTAGAGAGAAGCTGCTCACTTGACTGTGGATCAGAAGCAGAGAGCACTTAGCAGGATGGGGCCAACTTAAGAGACAGCACCCAAGTAAATGCTGCCACTTCACCCAACCAAACCTCGCTGTCCACGGTTCCTACTTTTCCCAATATTCTCTCCAAAGTTTGAATCCATCAATAGATGAATCTAATCATGAATGCAAAGCCCTCCTGACAAGAGCGCTTCCTCTCTCCTGAGCACTGCACGCACTGTGGTAAAACCCTGTTTCTTTAGGAGCCTTCTGTTCACGGGCCTTTTTAAGGATAGTTCAGAAGCAAACGATCACACTGCTCAATGGCAAAATTTCTCCGACATTCAAAGTCCTCCTCCATTCCTGTAACCACTGTTGTAAAACATCAAAACAGGCTGTTTCTGTTCATCTCAAACATCTATGGTGCCAGGACAAATTCTAATTGTTGGCTTCTTATTGTTTGAACTTTTGAAGCTATTTAGATATGTCAGGGGAAACAGGACACTGGATAAGTAAATTTTGTTAGGGAAAAGGTCAGAGAATGTGTAGAACATGAGGAATTGTAGAAGAAAGGTCTTAGTGACTATGTGGAGTCTTGGTTTTCTGTGTAGTATTCAGATGCAGTCGGGGGGGATAAACATAAATGGGTTTTATTAAAAGCAGTGGGGTAGCTCAAAAGAATTTCAGTCTTACTAAGAGTGAAAAGATCCAGTCTTCTTGAGGATGGCCTGCTGCCTTGGACAGGATGACCAACAGACATAAAACCAGAAACAAGAGTTTTGCAGCCTGGGACCTCTTCTCATGCCTGTTATGTGATTACTCCGTTCACACTCTTATTGTCTGTTGTGTTGTATTTTTTCCTATCACTTTAACCAAATACACACCAAGAGAAAACTTAAGAGAGCAGGGATTTGTTCCGGATCATGGATTAAGTGGATACATTCCATCATGACAGCAAGGGTGTGGCAACTGGACACACAGTGCATGTGCAGCCAAAAGTCAGAAAGAGATGAATGCTGGCATCTTCCAGTCTTTCTCCCTTTTCCCCGTATATTTATTCTGCACCCTCATCCCTACTATGGTGCCAATCAAATTTAGAGTAGCTGTCCCTTTTTCAATTAATCGTCTCTGGAAACGCCGCCCATATGCACCTTAAGATGTGTGGTCCGAGTGATTCTAACTCCTGCGAAGATGACAAGGAACATTAGCTACTGCATCTGCTGAGCCTCAGGCTCACTAAGCAAAACAGGGTTCATAAAGCATATTAGCATTTTCCCCTTAAACACACATCTTGGCAATAACCGAGGAAACAAAATCAAAATATCTAGCAAGCTTGGCATGCCAGTCTACTTTCTTTTGCTGCATACCAAGACACCTGAGACTGGGTAATTTATAAACAGTAGGTGATTTTGCTCATAGTTCAGGAGGTCAGCAAGTCTAAGGTCCTATCTGGCAAGGACATTATGTTGCATCATGCCACAGAAAGCACAAGGGCAACTGGGCATGTGCAGAACAGACAAAATACCAGGGGTAGCCTCATTTTATGGTCACCCACAGTCCAGGTAGCTGTTCAAGTCCTTCAATAGCTGATAACTTACTCTCAGAGAATTAACCCAATCCCATAACAGCACATTAAACCCTTCATAAAAAAAGATCTCTTAAGACCCAAATATCTACTAAGACCATATTATATTTTAACAATGCTTCACTGAGGACCAGACTTCAAATACTAGTTTTTGTATCAGTTTTTATTTCTTTCTTCCAGACAGAGATGTGTGTTGGTCATTTTGCCTGAACCCAGTACCTGGCCATTCAAAAACTGCACCAGGTGAAGGCAGAGGTGTATGTTGGTCACTGGGCCTGAACACTGTACCCATCTCTTCAAAGACTGAACTGGGTGAAGTTAGCAGTTCAAAAACTTATTCTTTAATTAAATTTGAGAAAAATTTCTGAGCAAACCCTCCATCAATTTGTGTGTGTGTGTGTGTGTGTGTGTGTGTGTGTGTGTGTGTGTATAGAGACCTAGCTACCCGCGAAAAAGCAAGACAGGCACATTTGTGGGTGATGTGCTGAGCCCTAGTGACTTTTGCCATAATTAAGTGTCTCTCATTGTCTGTTGTGCTTTTGATTAAACAAAATAAAAAGTGTGAACATATGACAAGTCTAAGCCACCAGCCCTTCCTGCTCGACACTCTATCCAGATTGCTAACGTCATTCCTGGACACAAAATGAGCTGTAATCAAAGACATGCCCATCCCAATTTGACACAAACAGCATGGTGGTTTATAGAAAGCTTCCTTTCTGCACCAACCCACAACCTAAACAAAAGGGCAGAATCATTTGAGTTACTTCAGAACTGATGGTTTTGATACAAGCCAGCAATGTGGTGTGGATGGAAGCCCATGCAATTCCTTCGCAAGCTGCTGCGCTAAGTAAACACCACAAACCCCACTATTGTTTACTCTGATACTACAGTCAACACTTTGGGATCATTAGCATTGGGCCTTTGGGTAAAGCTGCTTTTTGAAACTCTCCACTTTGCTGTCACTGTCAACTTCCACAGTGAGTAGACCCACAACCCTGAAGGTCACATCCGCTCCTGGCCCACACATGTTCAGCTCTCACAGGCCTCAGACCCAGAGGCAGGATGAAGGTTATCTCCTCCTTTCTTCTCTTACCTGGAGATTAAATGCTGAGGAGCAGTAGTTTGGGTTTAACAAATACAAAACTCCAAAGCAAGAGTGAACTTTAGGCGAAGCCCAAATTTCATATCAACACTATGAAAGAAAACTGGAAACATGATAAAGAATCACCTACCCAGATACAATGACTTCTGTCTCAGAAGTCACTGCTTTATGAAGAATGCAATGGCCACATGTTATCAGTGAAACCTAATTAACCAGTAACCATAATGCATAGCCTTCTTGTATTCCATGCTGCACAAAGATCACACAGAGGAGTAGGTGATGTTCTTCCCACGTGTGTTTTCATTTCTTTTATATATAAAACAATGTTCCAAAAAATGCTCAGAGCTCTAAAATTCTCTGATGTCTAGGAACCAAATGAGAAGCTGTAATGGCAAGTCTGTAGCATGAAGGGAAGAAACTATAAACTTAGGTAAGTTTTCCTGGGTAGGATTATGGCCAGATATAAAGCACAGCACATCCATCATTTTAATCATTAACACTGTGCCACTTGCAAAGAGAGATAAATTGAGTCAATGGTAAGGTGGCTCTCTAGACAGCTGTTTTCATCTGGCTGCTACAATATCTATCCAAAGACATGAGTGAGTACACATCTAAGGCTAGCCAAACCTAAGATGTTTTGAATTATGGAAGGAAGAGGACACATATCAACAGGAAGACTGGAATATTCCCCAGCTATGGGTTTTTACACCTCAGGCCCCATGACAGCATCAATGTTCTGGGTTTATTGGCACGTCATGTAAATAGTATAGTTGGCACAAACAACAGGTGCCCTGGCCAGTCCACAGAAAGCCATCCATACAGAGTACCTCCCTGAAACACAGTAAAAAGTAGCTAAAGAATCAGTTAACTGAGACTTATCAAATGGAGTAGTTGGAATCTGCAGGGTCTCCTAAAGGCCCATGTGTCTCCACGTGTCTTGAGGGATGGTAGAAAACTTAAGAGGTGAAGTCTAGGGGAGATTTTAAGTCATCAGAGGGCTCGCTCTTGCTTCCCCCTCCACACACACACAGTATTATGTGTGTTTGTTAGTGGCTGGGATTTTTTGCTTTCTGACAAGGAGGTGAGCAGTATCACCATACACTACCTCCATGACAGGCTCCTACCACAGGCCCAAAAGCATTAGGGCCAATTGATTGCGAACCTCTAAAACTGGGTAAAAACAAATCTTTTCCTCTTTGCAAGTTTACTTGTTTTGGTTATTTGTTATAACATCAGAAAGCAGACTAATATGTAGATTATATGTAAGAAAGGAAGGAAGGAAAGAAGGAAGGAAGATAGCGAGAGAGAGGGGAGAGAGAGAGAGAGAAGTAAAGAAGGACAGAATACTTTGGACGGAAAGCGTCTTCTTAAGAAAGTGGTACTTACCTGCAGATTTTCTTCATCCTCAAGTGCTTACTCAAGATGGACACAAGTAATTTAGCCAATGGGAATAAAGCAGCACCCCATGGACTCCTCTGCCAATGACCCTCTCAGCAAGAATAAATATCATGTGCACTGATCATCTGCCAAACCATGGCATTTAAACCCAAGTTGTTGCTCTGTTTCAAGCATACACATTTTGGCATGCTAGCCACCCTCTTTGTGACTGACAACTGGATTCTTGTGATTGATTGTGAGTAAGGGGTGGCTCATTGGTTCTTTCCATGATTGGCTGCCTAGTTAATTGTTTCAGCTTTTATTTTGATTTTCTTTTTTCTACATACTTTTAACAAATGTTTCTTAGGAATGGACTAGACCAACAGAGATAAGACACACTTAAGGAATCAAATAAGGTTGGTAGATAAAGCCATCCTGAAAAATAACTCATATATCAAGTCAATGAAGAACCCTAATAATTCTCTATTTTTTTAAAAAAAAAACAACCTATTTTAGATATATATGTTGTTAATTTTGAGAATATCATATATGCATATGAAGTATTTTGAGTATATGCAGCCCCAACTCCTCTTAGAACTATTCCTCATCTTCTCCCCTCTTTTTTTATAGCTCATGAACTTCAATTTGTGTTACCTATATACTCATGGATTGTGGCAACCCACTGGAGTGTGGAACATCTACCAGGGGCCACAGCCTTAAAGAAAACTAACTCTCTCTTCCCCAGACTCAATCGGCTCTCAATAACTCCTGAGCAAGGGGTGGGACTTGTTAACTACTCCTCTTCTTTATTGGAATTGCAGGACTTAACAGGCACTTAACAAATGTGTGTGTGTGTTTGTGTGTGTGTGCGTGTGTGCACGTACGTACATTTGTATGCAGCCAATATACACATGAAAAATGCCTTAAAAGATTATTGTATCAAGGGGATGTAAATTAAAGACACAGTAAGATGCTATTTCGTGCTTATTATGATGGCTAAAATAAAAGTGGCTGACAACATCTAATGCTGTAAGATCATAAAGCAATTACAACTTTCATACATCATCAGTAAAACTATGGAATAATATAAACACTAGGAATTCTCTGATACTTTCCTTAAAAATTTACCCTATGACCAATTCTCTGATAGGGATTTCTTTAAGAAAACTGACAATATAGATTAACAAAATAAAAAAATTTTAAAAAGTTGGACAAGAGCTTTCAGAGATCCTTTACTCATAATAGCTAAAAACTAGAAACATATCAACTATCTATTCAAGAGACAATGGATAAACTGTGACATATCACACAGTGAAGTAATACTCAGCAATAAAAATCAACAAATTATTGATATATATAATTATATAGATATGGATTCTAAAGGATATATTGAATACAGGAAGACATACATGTTGAATGTGCATGCGATTTCATTATAAGGTTATAAAATATGTACCTTGAAGCTATAGGGATAGAAGTCAAAATAATAGTCAGTTCTGGCACAGGAAGGGGAGGGACTACCAGGGAGTCCAAAGGAATTTTCTGAGGTGACAGCAATGTCTCAGTTAGATGTGGTTAAGCATTTGCAGAAATGATTGGCGTTAGATTTAAGGTGTTTACGTTTCACTGTAAATAAGTTATATATTAATTTAAATGTTTGAAAAATAAATGATCCATCTTTGCAAAAAGATGATGACACAGAAATGAAAATGACAGCATTCTAATCTTCAAGGACCTTCTAATGATATGAGAGACAACATGACAAGATGAAAAGGTAAGGAGAGGAAAGGGGTTACTGAATACACTTGGGAGTATTTATACAGCTTCTGTTTTAAAAGTCCTTGTGACTAAAACGTCTTTGAGGAAAAAAATCACTTGATATGGCAGCTTTTTTCATAATAGGCAGAACCTGGAAACAATCTAGATGTCACTCAGCCAAAGAATGGATAAAGAAAATGTGGTACATTTACACAATTGAGTATTACTCAGCTGTTAAAAACAATAGCATCATATAATTTGAAGGCAAATGGATGGAACTAGAAACTGTCATCCTAAGTGAAGTAACCCAGACTCAGAAAGACAAGCATGATATGTACTCACACATAAGTGAACATTAGCTATGAAAGTTAACCATGATACAGAGAAGCTAAGTAACAAGGAGGACTCTAGGAGGGTGCAGGAATCTCACTGTAAAGGGGCAATAGAATGGACAGTGCCAGTGGACGGGGAGGGACCTGCAAGGGGAAATAGGGATAGGAACAGGAGGGATCAGGTGGTGGTAAGATGGAGGGAGAGAGTACTGGGAGAGATAATTTGAATCAGGGGCATCTCTGGGATGAGCTAGAAACCTAGAGCAATGGAAACTCCCAAGAACCTTTGAGGGTGACCCTAGCTAAGACTCCTGGCAATATAGGATACAGAGCTTGAACTGGCCATCTCCTGTAACAAGGCAAGACTTTTCGGGGAGGGACTGGAACACCAACCCAGCCACAAACCCTTCAACCTACAATTTGTCCTGCTTACAGGATGTGCTGGGGTAAAAATGGCGCAGAAACTGTGGAAGTGACCAACTAATGATAGGTCCAGTTGGAGACCCATACCCTGAGAGGGAGCTCTCCACTGGGGGCCAGGACCCAGAGGCAGGAAACTTCAGAGACCTAGGATAGAACCAAACA
The DNA here is from genome assembly GCA_004026605.1 of Ondatra zibethicus. Taxonomy (NCBI): domain Eukaryota; kingdom Metazoa; phylum Chordata; class Mammalia; order Rodentia; family Cricetidae; genus Ondatra; species Ondatra zibethicus. Next base: position 195,122 of record PVIU01001442.1, on the reverse strand, counting down.
TGAAGGCGGAAAAAAGTGAATAAAATTACTCCTAATGATCTTCTGCTATACTCATAGATTGGTACCTAGCCCAGCTGTCATCAGAGAGGCTTCACCCAGTAATTGATGGAAACAGATGCAGCGACCCACAGCCAAACATTAGGCAGAGCTCAGGGAAACCTGCAGAAGAAAGGAAGGGAGGATTGTAAGAACCAGAGGGGTCAAGGAAACCATAAAAAAACCCACAGAACCAATTAGCCCGGGCTCATAGGGGCACACACAGACTAAATCGATAATCAGGGAGCCTACATGGGTCAGAACTAGGCCTGTTGCATACATATTATAATTAGGTAGCTTAGTATTCTTGTGGGACTCCTAACAGTGAGAACAGAAGATGTCTCTGTTTCTGTTGCCTGCTTTGTGAACCCAGTCCTCCTACTGAATTACCTTATCCAGCGTTAAAAGGAGAGAAGGTGCCTAGTCTCACTGGAACTTGATATATCATGGCTAGCTGATATCCATGGGAGGCCTGCCTGTATCTGAAGAGAAACAGTAGAGGAGGAGTTGATGGGGTATGAGGCAGAGGGCAGGTGTGGGAAGAGGAATTGGAAAGAGGGGAGAGGGGAAACTTTTGTTGGGATGTAAAAACAAAAATAAACAACAAAAATACATAAAATAACAGATTATTTTTTTAAAAAATGCACTTGATAGGCTGAGATGACTTAGTGGATAAGGTATTTATTTGGTAAGGACCTGAGTTCAGATCTCAGATCTCTATCACTCATATGAAAAAGTCACACATGGCAGGATGCATTTGTAATAACAGAACTAGAGGATAGGGACAGGTAGACCCCAGGGACTCACTTACCAGCCAGTCTTGTCAAAACATTGTGTTCCAGATTCAATGAGCAACTCTGTCTCAAAAGGTAAGGTAAATAAAGGCAATACAGGGAGATACCAAACATCAACCTCTGGCCTCTGCACATGCTCACAGTGGCAAGTGCACACTTACATACCACAGACAGGCGCGCACGCGCACACACACACACACACATACAGGCACACAATCAATCAGTTGACCAGACAGTCCTTAGTGTGTATTGTATGATGAAGTGAAGACATAGTATGTATTTCACCAGAACAGTGATCACCAAGGTCACACACTCCAACAACACCATTTTGATGTAGACCACCTAGTAGATTGTGTCCTCAGGGCTTTCGGCTTTCAGATTCTCCATTACACCAAGGACAAAAAGTTCCATCAACCTCTTGTGTAAGGTCCAATGTGCATGTGCCAGAAATCCAGGAAAGCGTCTTCTTGCCCACTGCCACTTCTTGCCCACTTGTCTCTATATCCAAATGCCTCATCATAGATTCCTGTGGGTTAAAGTAGACATTTACACTTGAAGACTCAACACACTATATCTTATCCCAGCCCACTTTGACATACAACTTCTGAAAATGTGTTCTTTCTTCTCTTGGGACGAATATTACTCAAATTACACCTTCCTATCCTCCCACAAGCTTCCTTGTGTCATTTTCTCCACCCTTAAAGATATATTCAGATATAGAGATATACTGAAAGATAAATTCAGCCCTCTTCCCAGAGATGGAAAGCAGGATACAAGACAGAACCTAAAAAGTAGAGTTTGCTTTCCATGAACACCTAGAAACCAGGTTAAAGTAATCAGAGAATGAGCCAAAAAGCTCAAACACTCAGATTCCTAAGCTTCTATATCCCTTACAGACATTGTCTGTTGATCACTAAAATACTATGGCAGCACCCTCAGCACCCGCTGTGAAGGTTAAGAGTCATTGAGTACCCAGTCAAGCCAGCCATCTGCCAGCTTGCAGGTCATCCTGTCTTGGTTCATACATAGCAACCAACCAACCTGACCCACACAAACAAATGTACTTCAGCCCAATGAGAGTTCTGAGCATGAGGCAAAATTGTGTTTAACTGTTTCACTAAATGCGGATAGGATAGGCAAACAAACTTGAGAATGTGTCACCTGTAGATCCCTATCTCTGCTGAGGTCACCAAAATACCCTCTTCTGTATTTGCAAACAAGTCAGAAGTTGATGAGGAGGTTGGACAATAGATAATTTTCCTGCCAACATTAATGATTGTTCTGTGGTCTAAAAAGAGAAAAGGGAGCCTCCATGGCTCAGCTAGAGGAAGCAAACCTGAGGAGGAGGTAAGGCTGCTGATTTATGGGGCTGTGATGAGACTAATTGCAACCTCATGGCTAAAGATAAGGGGACCAGTGTTTTTGAGAAGCAAAGTGAAAGACAGGGACACAGCAAAGTGCCCAGAACAATGGTGCCATGAAGGGTATGGTGCCACAGGAACAGACAGCAGAAGCAAAGCAGGGTGACTGAGCCTGGATACCAAGAAAACTGTTTGAAAACTCCCAGAAACCTTAAAGAGACTTGCATTCCTGCACTTCAGATGAGGACAAAACATTAATTATGTGACTTTTAATTCTGAGGGATGGTCCCTGAGTGGCTGTCCACACCAACAGGCCAGTATTTCTGTCCAAGTTCAACCTCCAGATGCAGCAGCTTGCTCAGTGTCCCAGAACATTGGTGTGTTGAATAGAAATTGTTACCCAGGACACAGCCTTCCCTCTGAAGGTCCTAGTTCAAACTGGTCACAGTGACTTCAGGAATCAGCATAATGCTGCAGGCCAAACCTGGGCTGGAAGAACCAGAGCATAGAAAACAGAAGACCTTTCCACCAATGTGTTCCTGACAGAAATCCAGGCTGGAGATGCCAGGGTGACCTCGTTAAACCACAGGCATTGTGTTCACTAGGTCTCCGGAGGTCACAGAGCCCCCAAAGGAATCAGAAAGGTCTGGGCGAGACACCTGCATGACTTGGCTGGTCACAAATTTCTCTCTCCAGAAGAGCTGGACAATGTGTACTGAAAATGTAGGAATAGGAAGTAGGTGTCTGCCTAAAACACAGTAATGTTTTTCCTTCTTTCATTTAAAAGAAAAAGAGCATAAACAAAGGAATAAGCAGAGAGTGGACTCAACAATGAGGAAAAGAGAGGCAGGGTGAAAGAGAAAGAAAGGGAAAAAGCATCAAGTAGGAGTAAAGACAAAGGGAGAGAGAGAGAGAGAGAGAATGAAAGCCAGCCAGAGAACAGGCAGCTGGTGGTGTGAGAAGTAAGAGTCTATTCTCTCATCTCCCTGTCTTTTAATAAATCACTGTAGCAGCCTGTGACAGCTCTCTGTTGTCGTTAAATGCTCAAGCAAACAGCTTTTCTTTGAAACCATTCAAGTGGCTGCCAGGGAAGTTGGAGCTGAGCAAGTCCAGCAGCCCTCAGATTGCTTTCCCCCCCTACCCACCCCTGTAATTCAGGTAGAAAAGTGAGCATGAAGTCAATATTCATTACCCAGGGAAAAATCAGAGCAACACAATGACATGGTAATGAGTCAGCTCACAAAGAGTGAGCTGGATAATCAACATTTAAGGAGGTGCAGTGTCTATGGTGGCTGCCAGGAACTAGGAGGGTGGCCCAGACATAGCCCCCACCTGAAGAGTGACAACCCTCCCCACCCCCAGCTCCCACCGTCTGCATGCAGATGGCTGGCTGAAAACCAAGGGGTCTTGCCAAGCCTTTTCCCTCCTGGCCATTCCTACCTATGTTATCCGGGGGAGAAACCTAAAATGTCTGGACAGACTCTCACTTCACATCCATTGCCCCTCTACTGGTTTTGAGAGGAGTTGGGTTAAGGCTGACAGGTGGTAAAAATCCAAAATGTTACAGCTGAATGTCGTGCATGAGTGCTAATACACGTTGGGGGTCATTACTTGACAAGGTCAGAACCCCTGAGCAGGAAGTCTTGACCAAAAAAATAAAAATCGGTGTCCTAAGGGGTGGCACGTGGGACGGAGCAGCTGTACCTGTTGGTTCAAATAGACAAGATTTACTTAATACACCTTCCTCTCAGCCATATTTTCCCTTTTGGTTTTTTGGAAAAGGTTTCTCTGTGGGGTGGTCCTGGCTGTCCTGGAGCTCGCTTCGTAGGTCAGGTTGGCCTGAACTCACTGAGATCCACTTGTCTCTGCCTCACAAGTTCTAGGATTAAAGGTGTGCACCACCACCCCCAGCTCAGCCATTCTTTTTTAATTTTTAAAATTATTTCATTAATTTAAAAAATATATAACATAATTGCATACTTGTTGGGGGATATTTGATCATACTATGAACTCCAAGTTTGCATTTGCATTAATTAAATAAAATTAACTTTGGATCAGGAGGCTGAATTAGCAGCTAGTTGACAGAAAGTAATCATAGAGCATCAGAGGGCATCTGGGAGAGACAGACTAGAGACACACAGGAAGAGGTAGGGAGAATTTGGAGAGGTTCAGCTCTTTTTTTTTCTTTTTCTTTTTTCTTTTTTGTTTTGTTTGTTTGGTAGAGCAGAAAGACACTGTCTTTGGAAGACACCAGTAAGGAGAGATAGTAAGCTACTCAACCTCTCTGAGCTAGCAGGTTTTCATCCCGGCCTTTGACTCTCTAGTCTTATTTATAAAGAGAGCAATAGAGATTTAGTTAAAGCTACCTTTAGCAGCAGCACCAAGCAGGTGCCTGCAGGAACACAATTCCTGACAGGCTGCCAGAGAAGCAGGCCAGTAACTGTGGTCGCAATTCCTGGCTGAAATAGCAGTAGATTAAGGCAAAGTCACTGTGCCAAAGTTAAAACAATGATTTCTCCCTCTATTTCTTCCCCCATACCCTTCCATATATCCCTCATTGCTCTTCTTAGGCTTCATGGACTTTTTTTTTTCACTAATTATTGTTATATAGATATATATGGATAATATTACTAAATATATAAATACACCATGCTCAGTCTGTATAATATTACTTGTATGTATGTGCTCGGGGTTGACCATCATGACTAACTGGTGTGCTCTTCCCTAGGGAAGATTATTTCTCCCACTCTCAGCATTCCTTGGTTGTCAGTAGTTTTTTGAGGCCTTGTGGGCTTTCCCCACCCTTGGTCAATTGATGTTTAGGCAGTCATGTTGTTGCGATTTTTACAGGTGACATTTCTGACATTAGAAGTAGATGATTTCACAGCAAACTCCCTGGCCCTCTGGGTCTTGCAATCTTTCTGCCCCCTCTTCTACATTGATCCCTCAGTCTTAGGTCCTGGAATTGCACTCTAGATGTATCTGGTAGGACTGCGCCTCACAACTCTGCATTTTGACTGGGTGTGGTTCTACATGACAGCTTCCCTCTGGTTCAGCCAGGTTTTAAAATCTCCTCAATAAAGATAAAAGGCCAAAGAAAGATGAAACCATCAGATCGAGGGTCACATCCAAACTGCATTTAGAATGCTTTTGCCATGGCCATGTCCTATAGTGATGGATGTCCCAGAATTTGAAGAGAATCTTTTGAGACTCCAATTTTGTTTGATTTCTGGTGTCTTCCACCAGCATCTGTCTTGATAGTGATCCAAAGTTAGACAGTCGTTGATAGTTTATAAAGTAAATCTGAGGGTTTGGTGGCAGCAACACCATTCATTGTTGATCTACCTCTCATGCCACTGCCAAGTCCCCTCACTGACCTACAGACTTAACCCTCTGTAAAGCAAGGTGAAGTGTAATTTAAATAGGAATGAGAGGAGAATTCAAGTAAGAAATGAGATAGGTGCAAGACTTTGTCTCCTGCTGCAGTTCTTGGCTTTCTAGGAAGCATTCAAAGAGTGAATCTTCTTAGTATGACCCCAGGGATTCTGCTCTTTGTGGTCTGTGGCATGGAGGAAGGCAGGCAACTATACTTTTCAAAAGTCCCTAGTGTGGGAAACATAGAGCCATTGCCAGGAGATAACCACTCTTGATGTCCACATGAAGGACACTGTGTAATTGGAACAAAATTCTCTCTGCAGCCCCTTTACACTGAGAGCAACAAGCCTGATATCTGAAGGTCTGAATAAAATATGGGAGACAAAGGGAGAGGAACAAGAATTCCATGGAAAAAAAACAGGACAGAAAGAGAAACACACAAGCAAATTATGGGTGTGGAGAAAGTGCTAAGAAAACATAAATTATTGTGGAGGAATCCAGCAGGATGACAAAAACTGGACTGTGAGGAGTCTTGAGAGCACTACTCACCATGACCATGAGGTGTGTGGGCTTCAGTTTCCCTTACAGTAAAATAAGGTAAGGCCAGTGCCTACTGTGCATACATGAAGTATTGCACCAGATCATTACTGCTATGGGATAAAATTCATGTGCCCCCTCAAAAGACATCATATGTTGAAATTGTAAGTCTCCAATGTGATGGCATTGTTACTGAAGTAGGGCCATTGGGAAGTGATCGGGTCTGTGAGAATAGAGTTGTCGTGACATAAACCCCAACAAGCCCGGCCCTCATGCTACACTTGAACTCAAATTAAATAAAATTTAATTAAAATCTAGTTTTTCGGTTTTATTTTCTTTCAAAGTTCACTAGCCATGTGCCACTTACTTAATGGCCATCAGTGGCCAGTGGCTATGATGTTGGTCAATGCAGATACGGAGCATTCTCACAATGGCTGTTTTACTGGCCAACAGGTCTAATAGGTAAGACAGTGATTAAGAGCAAGCTCACAAGGAAGCATAGGAGGAAAAAATGGAAGAAGGAGACAGGAAATAAAAACTAGGGAACCCAGGCCATACGAAGAAAACCAGGAGACATAGGTCCCAGCTCCACCATGGGCAAAAGCCCCACATGGAGCTAACAGGCACCCAAACCTAAATGCCTCTCTAGCCCTGCATCTGTGCTCCCGTGTGGTCTGAAAAGGACACCGTTTGCTTACAGCCACAAACATGCCCTGAATTTGGCCCTGCCTACAAAGAAACCTTGAGAAGGACAAATGACGGCTACAGCTAGGGAGGCTGATGCCTAGAGGCTGTCTCTCCCTGCCTTCCCTCTGGAAGAGCCTTTAAAATTGTATGCAAACAGAGAAGGCGCACTCCTGCCTGTGCCAACACACACCTCTCCAACAGGCCACTGCCTGCATACCTACGCAACTTCCTGTTGGCTTGTGCAATTACTTAAAGTTCACATAAGAATGCATGTTCTAAGTGCAGCCTTTTCTGGCCCACACATGTATGTGCATATTTTGAAGGTGCAAATGAGGCACTGAGCATAGCTCTTTAGTGTAGCCCTAAGGGGTACATTATTCTGCTCAGCACTAACACGGCCTTCCTACATTAAGGCTTTAGGTCCCACTAGAGGCCACAATGTTAAACAAGCAAAGAAAACCAGTTTCCCCATGGCCTACAGCTTTCTCTTGCCCTTCACTCCTGTCTCCTCTTACTAAAGTTCTACTGACTCCAAAATGCTCCCCTTATCCTAAAAGGGAAGAAGTGAAGAGACATGCCCCCGGCAATGCTGAAGCATGCAGGGACAGCCTATTTGTTTTAGGTTTCATGGTCTGAGTTGATGAGGTCTCTTCCTAAAGGAAAGTTTCACCAAGTTACAAACACGGATCGCTGGATTCACAGTCCAGAGCATTAACCATTACACCACAGGAGCTAGTGTATACCCTGTGAGCTGGAGCTTGATCCTGAAAGTATCTCCAAATTCTTTCTCCTGATTCATGTCCCGCGATTCTGCATGCATCCCTCGGTGTCTTTCGCCACTCAGTCATGACCTTGTCCTTTTCACATGCCTTTATAAATCCAGAATATCACACATGAACCCCTTAAAACGTGCTCTGGTGTACCTTCTCCTGTTGCTGTCCAGCCACTTCCCCTTCCCCTCCTCCCTCCTCGACTCTTTAGCACAAATGAATCATATTTCCCAGCCTCCCGTGGAGTTCTAGTCAGCCACAAAATGGAGTTCCAGCCATTACAAAGATAAGAGGTGACACAGACCCCTACAGCCATGGCCCTCATCAGTGAAGCCCCTTTCTGCAGTGAACAGATGTTGATGCAGAGACAATGAGGAGGATCGATAATGTTTGGAGTGCTGAGCCGTAAGTGAACATCTGCATTGCATCCTCTCCCCTGAAGTTTCAAGGGACATGGCAGAAGAGGGGACAAAAAGGTTGTAAGAGCCAGCGGTTGGGAGGATGGCTGCTAAGCAGTGTCTTCGGGGCACGACAGGGCTGTGGCACTCATGAACTCACAGCGGTTGGGGTGTTTTGCAAATGAGTACTTCAGTGGTCCCTTTTGAAGAAAAAAGTGAAATGTCCTCTTCATCCCTTATAGATATCTCAGTGTCCTCACCAAGAAAGGCCGATGACATGTCAAAAGTCACCCCGACATTTACCTCTGTGGGATGAAGAACAAGAGAAGGAATTTGATGGCTCTGAGATCTATCTGATTAAAATCTGAAAGTGGTGGGTGTCTAGATAGGCTTAAACCACGTGCATTTCCCTTCATGTAACAAAGCAATGTATCGACACCAACAGCATCTTCAGATCTGTTCACATTTGAAGAGAACCAAAAGCACATTATTCTTTAAAGTTCCATGCTGATGAGGGCCCTTGGAGGATTGTAGCCAAGGGACCCCACACTGGGTGAGAGACAGACAGGCCATGCAGACAGTGCTCACATGGAGGGATTTTATTGGGGAAAGGGAAATGGAAAAGGATGGAAGGGAGTGGGAAATGGTCCTCTGGGGACAGGAGTGGCAGAAGAGAAGAGAAGAGAAGGGGAGAGGAGAGGAGAGAAGAGAGAGACAAAGAGAGAGACAGAAAAAGAGACAGAAAGACAGCAGAGAAGCAGAGAGAAAGAGGGAGTGGTGCAGGACAATTCTGTATTTTGCCAGTAGCCAGGCAGGAAGTATAGGCAAGACAACCAGACAGGAAATAGAGGCGGGTCAATGAGAACAGGAGAATTCTGGGAAGAGGGAAGTTCCCTCTGCAGTCCTACCCAGACACAGAAGAAGGAAGATGTGACTGCCTCACTGAAAAAGGTACCAAGCCATGTGGCTAACATAGATAAGAATAATGGGTTAATATAAGTTATAAGAGTTAATAAGAAGCCTGAGATAATGGGCCAATCAGTTTACGATTAATGTGGACCTCTGTGTGATTTCTTTGGGCCTTAACAATTGCAGGAACCAGACAGGAAAGAAACCCCAACAATAAGGGAGAGAGCGAGAGAGAGGGGAGAGAGAGAGAGAGAGAGAGAGAGAGAGAGAGAGAGAGACAAATGCCTGCCTGCCTCTTTAGAGGAGTGGCAGGAAAGAGAGAGAGAATGAGCAGAGCTTGTCTCTTAAAGGGGACTTTTGTGCATTCATATAGAGCCTTATGCAGCCACACAGCTCATGTAAGTAGATAGGGCCAGAGGACCCTGGGCTAAGTATTTACAAGCGCATCCTGCCAGGTGACAGGGGGCAGGCCAGCATAATGCCTGAATGCTAACACATGTTTGTTTCAATATTTGCTCATGACACTAAGCATTACTTAGAGTCCATTGTTGATTATTTGAATGACAGCCAGTTTTCCACTTGTCTGCAAGGTCTCCTGGAGCAATCTATTTTTGTTTGACAGGGTTTGGGTTTTTTTTTAGTAGTTTCACTCAAGGAAGTATCCACTTGTTTCAAGCAGCACTTCTTGTCTGCATCAGCAACTTGAACTTCATAATGTGTGCAAGCCAATAGTGTGAACCTTTGTGAAAATGTGATCTGGAGGCTTAGCAGATAGGTTAGTGTTGCTGAGTTTGCCCAACAGGTGCAAGGTCCAGGGTCAATGTCTAGGCTGGAGAGATATTTCAGTGAGTACAGAAAGACTGGAACTATTTTCTAGCATTTCCCACCCCACTTAACACTGGGATTTTGGTTCCAGAAGGGTCTAAAGTAGACTTATACCAAACATTACTTTTTAACTCCTGTAGTTGACTTAGATAAAACAAAATGTAGTACAAGACAGTCAAGCTAGAAGATAGGCAGAGGCTTACCTATCTGTGATCATGGGCTGCAAACAAGCCTATGAAATGTCAAGGTATTATCATCTGACTGTTCTGAGGGCAGGACACCAACGTGTGCTGCCGCAGGGTATCCTGCCCCAGGAGACAGATTCTGCATCTAAATCACTTTCAAAACAGCATTGATTATCCAACTCCTCCCCACAATTCTCTTTACTTTCCTTGGCCAACCCTGCCACAAGGCTACCATCTTGAACCTAGGCTAATGAATACTTAGCAATGCACATGTCATTGAGTGACCTATGCCTCATGGTCAGACCTATAAAAGCTAGAACTTTAGTTGGTTGATCTACCTTTTCTGCAGGACATGCACCCTTAGAGGCTGGCAATAGTGGGAGGCATACAGTGCTCAATCAAGGACAGCATGTCTGAAGGCTGAAGCTGCTGAGAGTCTGGGGTTAGACCCTTAATAGCTTTTATGACCACAGTTAATTAAGTGGATTTCTACAATCGTTCTTCTGCCACCCCAGGAGCTTCGTTACACATATTTTTCTACAAAAAGTTTCCTCCAAATATGGCATGGTGTTACACCTGTAAGACAACTGGTAGTGATCTATAGACAATTGGAGTGTCTAAGGTCAATGCATCATGAGTTCAAGGCCAGCCTAGTCTACATACTGAGACATCAACGTTTCATTTGGTATGTGTGTGTATGTGTGTGTTTCATGCATTTGAGGGTGCCTGTGTCTTTACTCACACGTAGGAAGGCTAGAGTAAGATCTCACATACCTTATTCTCTCATTCTGTACCTTATTGCTGTGAGACAGACTCTCTCACTGAACCAGAAGCTTCTAGTTTCTTTTAGCTTGGCCCGGTTTTTAACACGAGTGCTGGGAATTCAAACCCAGGTCCTCATGTTTGCAGAGCTGGAACATTTGCCCAGGGAGCCATCTCCCTAGCCCAAGACTCTATGTAATAAAAAAGTATGTTTTATGTATTGATAGAAAGATATAGGAATCAAATATTAGGAAATAAGGTGTGACTTCCATCAGTCCTCTCAGTTGGAGATGACGTAAGTCACCTTGTGTCCTGGAGCTTCACTGGTATTAATTACAAAGCTGAGTTTCTAGATCTGACTTTTCCACCATTGCGGGCATCCCTTAATCTGAACCCACTGCAGAGCAGAACCTGCTCACAGTTGGTACTGCACACAGTACCAACATCCCTGAAACCATGCCCACTTATCCAGGTGGGTCCTTGGCCACTGCATCTCAAGGCTGAGAGACATTCTCTGCCAGCTATCTCATTTAGCAGAGAGGAAAACAAGGACCTTGGCATCAGGATAACTCCCCCAAGGTCACAAGGCTCTTCAAGGGCAGAATAGAGATGCAAATCTGATTAGCAGTGCAATGTTCTGCAGAGCTCCATACGAACTCAGGAAAGCCAGTGGAAGAAAGCTATGCCAGTGTGCACAGCTGCCCCTCTGTGCTAGTTCCGTGGAGCTCCTCATAGATCAGCAGCAGCCACATACCCACAAAGTCACAGAAGACACCACACACACCGTCTTCCCTGAGCTTTATTTGCAGGACCGTCACATAACAAGAACTTTGCAAATGCCTAACTTAAAAAAAGTGGATGGCTCCATTGCACCTCTCAAGAGGCGTTTGTATGTGTAGGTGTTCACAGTCTTGAGGAGTGTGGTGGGGGCTGCAGTGCCCTTCTCAGATTCCTTTAGAATTTACCTATAATAGTCAGAAAGTGCTTACAGCTCATTTGAGACTCTGTTCCTCAGGACTTTTTTTTCTCCTGGACAGAGGACCGTTATTATATATGAGTATAGGGCATCCCAAAATTGGTAGAAAATGTGACTAGTGTGGCTCACAGTCAATGTGGATGAGGAGTGAGGGCCTTGGCACCTCAATTTCTTCGCTCTCTGGTTGAAACAGTGATGATGCAGAGTCTACCATGTTCCAGGACACAGAAGACTCAAAGATTGGGGTGCCGCTGCAAGAATGGGGACCAAAGAAAGCTATGCCTCTGAAGGATCAGGGGCCAATGAACCACAGCAACCTTTCCCTATCTTGCTTCCTTGCTTCTCAACAAGTGTTTCCCAGAATCCCCTCCCAAATAAGCTCATTGTCCCAAAGTCCTTCTTTTCGGACATGTGTCTGAGGAACTCAAACCAAGGTTTAAGATATGAACTTGATAGTGAATAAAACTTGCAAAGGGCCCTGAGAATTCTGTGACATTGACAACTGAGTTTGTATCTGGCTCAGTCCTCGTTTGGGTCTCCTCCAAAGCAAGCCCTGAAGAAAGGCTTTGGGTGATGGTAATTTGTTTGCAGAGTACCCCAGGGAGCAGAAGGGAGACAGTGAAGTAATGAGACAAGAAAAAAAAAAAGCAAGCAAATACAGAGTGACTTCAGGAGTCATCAAACACTGGGCACAATCCCATAAGGGACCCCTGAGGTTTCATTTGGAATAGCCCCAAAGCAGTCTACTGACAGGCACGAAGCTTGGTGCTCCTTCTCTGATGTCCCTACTGTGTCTTCCAGCTGTCCGGGGGTCACTGAACACTCTTAAGCAAAGATCCCAAAGTTTAGGGGAGGTGCCTGCAAGGGACCACAGGGACCAGTCATGTTTCACTAAGACAAGCTGTTGCTCTGCATGATGCATGCTGCTCTGCTGTCCCCAGTGGATAACCTGGAGCCTCCCCAATTCTGAGGTTGCTCCCTCCCCTTCCACGGCAAAACCTCTAGATAACTGAAAAGAAAGTAGAGTAAAAAATGCAACCAGTAGAAGAAAAACAGCCCTGAGATCTGTCTACCCCAGTCATAGAGCAAGCCTAACTAAACACTCAATGGCCATGTCAGCTCCATGCCTTCCCTGTCTTCAACACCCTTGTCCGGCCGCCACATCTCACCCAAGAGGCCAAGCTGCTGTCAGGCTCGTGGGACCGCACAGGCCCTTTCTTTGATGCCTCCCTGTTCAGTGTCACTGAGACTGCCTGATCGGGAGGTAGAGGGGGTGGGGGGCCTGAGGTCAAGACACTATCAGGAGTAAGGTTTCTTAAGTGCCATGTGTGAGACACCATCTGACACTGTTTATAGATCGATTTAGCCCCTTATTGACCATGGGACAGAAGTTAAAAGCATTGCGTTTGGAACTCAAATGTGTTAACTTCTGAAGTGATGTTTGAATAAGGGTTAAGCAGGGCCCAAAGTTTTGATCTACTGATTAGAATGGGGGGAAAGGAAAGAAACAGAGAAAAAGAAAAAAGAAAGGACGTGTACTTTTTTTTTTTTTTTTCAAAAAGGAAGTCAGATTATTTTGACTAAAACCAAGAGACCGGGCTGTAATTAATTTGTCAACTATGGAGTTGACATAGGATGCCTACTGAAGTGGGAGATTTCTACAACCATCACAATAGGTTCTGGTAAGATGCAAATGTCAGGTCCCAAAGTAGCTCAGCGAAAGGAGCAATACCCACATTTAACAGACTTGGGTTAGGAAGGAACACACCCACTAGAGTTAGACCCGAAATGATCATAATTTTGTCAAATTCAGTGTAAATCAAAGAAAGCAATTAATGATTGTCTAAAAGTCAATCACTAATGACAAAACAGTTGCACAGAAGAAGGACACAAACAACTCCAAAACAGAGATTGTTAAAATTAGGGGTGTAGTCCCTGAAATGATTTGGGGTGTATAACATTAAGGAACTGGAAAATAAATGCCCCTCAGTTTTCTCTAAAGTGTGATAATAAGTCTGGGATCTATGTGTTATACTGTGAGATAAACAAATTTTAGCTGATGTGTTTTTTTATCTACCGTGTGGTATTAGAGGAAGGCAATTGAGATAAATAGATATCAGAGGAACTAGCTCTTCTGATTAGGTACGGAGACAGGGCAGACTGGATATTCAACAAGTAGAAATTGCATTTGGCAGATATGAGTTTGTGCAGACAAATTTTTACAGTGTAAAGATGGTCGCTCTGTTAGTGATGGTCCTAAAACAGGACAGGGCCTTGAGGGCCTTGTGTATCATTCAGAAGGAGTGGACTGCGATTTAGCTCATTGATAAGCTGGGACTGGTCTACCATGACTTGAGAACAATAGCAGAGAAGATCGTGTCAACAGGGTTTAAGAGTTTAATAAACTGTATTGTGTTCTCACGCTCTTAAAATTAATAAAGTAAATTAAACATGAGTTAGCTCTCAAGCTCAATATTTGATGAAGCAAAAGCCCACCAGGACAGCATTTCCTATGCAAATTACCTACCCAGTAGTAAATAGGCCAGAACCCCTACAAAAATTAATGAGATGATTTTGTAAATAAATTATCCAGAAAGTTATTTGAACCAGGATGTACTCCAAGAACTAAGATTAATTTAAAGAACAAGATAGAATTACTCCTACCTGATGTTAGAGTTTTTAAAAAAACTAAAAATTTTGCAAAGACAGGAATGGTAGTGAATGTCTGTAATCCCAGCACTTGGAAGGCTAAGCCACAAATATTCCAAGTTTGTGGACAAACTAGCTACCTAGTGAGATCTTATCAGAAAATAATAGCAGTACTAATAGCAATGGAAAGAAGAAAAGAAAGAGATTTCACAAATGCACTCATGCAAGCATGTGCGCGGGAGAGGCATGAAAACAGAAGGGGGTAGTAAAGAGACCTGTGAGAAGGGATAGGAAGAAGTGAGGTCCTAACAAATAACCATGATGTGTATGCACAAAAAGTCATAAAACCCATTATTTGTATAGCTAAAAATAATAATAATTTTTTAAAAAATCAACCTGTTTCAACCTGAGTATTCATTTCCTACATGTCCTCTCAATCATGTCTTCCTAAGAGTCAAGTTACGACAAACATTGGTAATGGGGGGGGGCTTTTTCAAATTAAAATGTAAGAAAAAAATATCAGTTACCATCACACCAACACTGATGGACTGTGAGATTTTTCAATCTTGACTCGCTTGAGCTTAGCCACCCAGGGCACAAACTCACTGTTCATTTGCTTGCCTCCTCACTACCAAGGTACTTGTCAGTGATTGCCTGCCCGCCCCACAGGGAGGGAACCAGAACCTGCCTATATGATTGAGGTGTTTGGGGTTGATTTTCAAATTAGCTTATGTTGACGCATTAACGCAAAAAATGCAGGGCTCTCCGTGTGAAGATGCAACTCCAGCAAGGAAGAGGACACAGAAAGAAGACAGGAAAACACAAGGCCCATACTTGAAGAAAAACCAAAATTGTCTCAGGGTTGCTAGATGAAGATGTCAATGGCAAAGGAATGCTTTGAAGGGACAAATTAATTCAAAATATACACCTAAACTCATCAAAGTCTGCTATCTTATAATAGAGCTCCCCTCCCCACCTATGACAGATCATTTAAGTCACTGAATCAGATTTATAAGACAAATCTATGTGGTTTTCCCTATCTGTATGGGTTATATCTGCATAGCCTGGTATAAAGAAAAGGCTGCAAACTCTGCAACTGGACAAGAAAAAGAATTAAGATGAAAGTCAGATCAAAGTTCTCTCATGCAAATACCACTTCCCCATTGTTCCACAAAGTCTAACAGTTTCTCATTAAGGAAAGAGCTGCTCCCCAGTTTATTACCCACATATGATACTGGTCCTTAGTCAGCTCTTAGTAAATGGGCAAGCCACAGAACAAGCCCCAAGTACAGAGCAAGCCAGTCTGTCAGTAGGAAGATTGAGTTGTTTCTCCTTGTTTACTTCGAAGAAAAGGTTAGTTTTGTAAACAAGACTGGCTTGAAACACATGCGAAGTTCCAGTCAACACCAGTCTTTGAAAATTCAAAGGGTCTCTTGTCAACAGTCTAACATCTATGGTATCAGGTTTCCACTTACCTTTTTGAACATAGGCAATTAGTTAGAAAGACAATCCTTTAGGACTCTAGTCCACTGCATCCTAGGAAGCAACAACCTGGGAAGCTCCTGACCTTGTGCTTTAAGGCTCCTGAAAAATCATCGCATCACACCTTCAAAATGTCTGTAGTGATGATGGTTCCTCTAAAACTTAATTAACTAATTCAATAAATAGGGTTTTTTTTTTCTTTTAAGGTACTAAGTGTTGAATCTGATATTTTGTATATTCTCTGCAGGTACAATATCCAAAGCCTTCTTCCTACATTTTATTTTGATACAAGGTCTCACTAAGTCATTCAGGCTAGCCTTGAACTTGTGATCCTCTGGTGTGTGTGTGTGTGTGTGTGTAGGGATTAAGCTTCTTTTCTTCTGCTTCCAGTGAATTATAATAAAAGATGCTTTCCAGGCATGTTATCTATAGACAAAGAATGATGCCAATTCTTAATGCAGTAGCATCCATCTACACAGTACTGCGACCTCAAAGCACCTAGAATTTTCAGGAAGAGACAACTCCTATCAAGTACTCAAATCATCAGCAAGATTAAGGCATATACAGAAACCTGATGTGCAGAGCAAGGAAATTGAGACATCCAAAAGTTAAGCCAAGTCTCTCATTGCTTTTTCCAGGTAAAGAGGTTATGTACTCACTCACTGGGCTGTCCCTTCCTATTAAGGGTCTAAAACTGCCCAGTGGTGGTGGCACATGCCTTTAATCCCAGCACTTGGGAAGCAGAGGCAAGTGGATCTCTATAAATTCTAGGCCAGCATGGTCTACAAAGTAAGCTCCAGGACAGCCAGGAATGTTACACAGAGAAATCCTGTCTCAAAGAACTTAAAAAAAAAAATGTACTAAAACACAAACACATTCTGACGTTTTTTAGAAATGAAGATAATAATGGTTACCTAAGGTGGAAAGAAATAATCACTCTAACCATCTCATCATCCCATATACTTTTCTTCATATCTTCATAAAGAGTTTAGGCAGGGGGACCCAATTACCCTCTGATTGGGCGGGAGATCCAATAGAGTGGTAAGGGGAAGAGAAACAATGACCCATACCTGATACTGTAAGCTCGGCTAACAACCCAGGTCTGAGGACTTTGAAGGCACAGATGGAGAACTTATTACTGATGTCTAACCAAATCAAGTAAGCAGCAAACTACCCTCTAAACATCTGTGATTGATACCCACTGTCTTAGTCAGGGTTTCTATTGCTATTATGAAACATCATGACCAAAACAATTTGGGGAGGAAAGAGTTTATGTGGCTTATACTTCCACATCACTGTTCATCAACAAAGGAAGTCAGGACAGGAACTCAAACAGGGCTGGAACCTGGAGACAAAATTTGATGCAGAGGCCATGGAGGGGTGCTATTTACTGACTTGCTCTGCCGGGTTTGCTCATCCTGCTTTTTTATAGAGCCCAGGACCACCAGCCCAGGAGCGGCACCACCCATAATGGGCTGGGCCCTTCCCTATTCATTACTAATTAAGGAAATGCCTTCCACAGCTTGATTAAAGCCTGATCTTATGGAGGCATTTTCTCAACTGAGATTCCCTCTTCTCTGATGACTCCAGCTGCGTCATGTTGACATAAAACTAGCAGGTTCACTCAGACAAAAGTTTCTGGGACCTTATCAGAAAAGCTGTCCGCTGAAATGAACAGCAGAGACTACCCAGCAGACTCATGGCTATATAAGATGCAGTGGGAAAAAGAAAAAGAAAAAAACCTAAACAAGCAATTTTATACCACTCATCTAAGACTCAGGGACATTGGGGAAGAGGAGAGGGAAGTATGTAAGAGTTGGAAGACAGGATAAAAGGCTGCAAAATGCCATTTACCAGACTCAAATCAACTACTGTAATTAATAACTCCTAACAACTATAGTTACCTGCACTGGATAAGCCTAACAATTATTGTGGGCCAGGTGTGGCTCTTGGGACTTTTCCCTCTGGACTATTGGCTGTTAATAGACTCTGGGAAAGGAAGAACCCCTGTCTTCCAAACCCGTGGGAACACACACAGCCCTGGTCAATCTCATGGGCCATAAAACACAGTGAATAGGTGTGAATGGGACCAAGAGATTTGTGGGGAGGATTTGGGGTTAGCTGGAGTGGTGGCTATTTGGGGATGAGAGTGATCAGCATGGACATGTGTGTATGTGTGTAAAATTCCTTAAAAAATAAGCGTAATTAGTAAAAATTGTGCCCATCTACTTCCTTTTCTATATAAGACAGAGCGTAGAGGCTCACCGTGAACATTAGGGAGGACAAGGTTGAGAGTTAGCAGGAGGGATGGGGGCGGGGTGGGGGAGAGAAACAGAGGTTTTAACACAAAAGTGTTTCCTCTAGCGTAGTTAGCTACAGAAGGATATAGAAACATACAAAAGCAAACTTACACACCCTTTTAGACACTGCACAATTTCCCACCACCACCTGTAACAATCTAACCAAAGCAGAACTTCTGTTTACATATGAGGAATGTGAAGCTTGGGAAGGCAAATGAAATAAACAAGGGCCCCAGCCAGGAAGTGGCAAACTTAAGATGGGGTTATCACAAAAGATATCTGCTGTTTCCAAAAGGGTTTAGAAAAAAAGAATATGCCGTTGCTTTCAAGTAAAGCAAAACAAAGAGTCCTGTATAAGCCAATGTGAGTGCGTATATTAGACAAAACCATCAGAAATTGCTGATGCTCTCTAACCCACAAGATGCATATGGTATAGTGGATTCAAGCCATTACTGCAACATGGGGGAAATACCAAAAAGTCTGTGTACCAAGGGTAAGGTCAAGAGCTGTCTTTGAAAACACAATGAAGGGCTTTGATGAAAGAGGCCAACAGATCCAGGACTGTAATTTGAAAATGCACCACTTCATAATAAGCTTAGTAAGAAAGGGTGTGTTCCCACCACTGGAGAAGAAACTTTTTTCCCCAAGCCCTTCTAGGACTTTGCATTCCCCATTCATCCTTTCTGATCAAATTCATCCTTTAAGTAAACACAGGAGGGATTAGAGACCTTTAATTGGCTTTAGGGAAGGAATGGTAATCTGAGATGCCTAGGCAGGAACCACCTTGTGTCTTGTAGGAGAGAAGCTAGGAGAGAAAAGGAAATCTTTGCACCCTGACAGCCTGTTCCCAGCCACATAAGATGGCATTCAAGAAGAGGCAAGATTCTTCAGTCATTGACTGAATCTGGCTATGAGCTACCCACGTGTCATTTGGCTTCCATACAAGCTCTCCATGTGTGGAATGGAGACATTCAGTGGCAACCTAAAGCCTAGGCCAGTGGCATTCATACGTTAGCACATGTCAGTACTGCCTGAGGTGGAAGGAGACAGGGTCTGAAGATTTGATTGCTAGATGCCCTCCCCAGAGAGTTTGATGGAGTGGATCTGTGGTAGGTCCTGAGGATTTGTGTTCCTAGCAAGGGCCCAGGTATCACTGATGCTGTTGGTCAAGAAACAAGCTATAAAAAACCAGTAGCCTTACTTCCAGCTGTGTGCAGCTGCATTGCATTTTCTCACAGTGCAATGCAATTACCTGGGCTATGTCTACATACACAGAGACCACGTCTGACCCAAGGACACAAAAAGAACAAGAGAGTGACAATGGTGTGCTAACTCTGGCTCTGATATAAACCAAGCTACAATGCAATCAATTATTTGGGATTAGTATTAATAACCTCTAACAGTTACTGGCTAGCTGGTATATGTTGAGAATAAGCCAAGTATCTAACCTATATTATGTTGAAGTATATGTGTTGATGTTATGCCGTTTTATTAATGTAGACTCTGAACCTCATTAGATGAAATTCACAGTCATTTGACCAAAGACTGACTATCTGGAAATAGACTCACGACTCTCTGATTTAGTCACTGTGTATTTTCTTTCCTGAATCCTAGAAACAATAGATCAGGAAGAGAGGTCCATCTTCAGTGTTACTTGGTGAAAGAATAAATATGCATGTTTAGGAAGTAGCAGCTTTTTCCTTACTCTGGTTCTTTATATCGTCTTGGGCAGCTCAATATTTTCTTTTCACCCCATTCTCGCCTTTCCATACCTGCTAAATGTGAGGAAATGCTTAATGTGTTAAGTGCAGCAGGATGGGAAAGGGGATGATGCCCTGATACAGAGATCATATCAGGTTTGTTTATCTTTCCCCGTTGAAACAAACACCCAGTTTCTCATGGGAACATCACCCAGTGCTTGGGTACTCTAGCATAGGAAATGTTGTTAATGGTTTGGGTCTCAAAGAGAGTTGTTTGCAAGAGATTGGACAACTTGTTCAGGAAAAGCCTCTTGATTTTATGAGGCAGAACCCTTGCATTGTCCACCTTGTCTTTTCGATGTCGTTGGTGGAACGGAAGCACGAGGGCGGAGCCACAGGGACACTCTGCTCTTATTTGGACAGGGGGTTATTTTCACTGTCACTAACCAGCTTTGATGAGCTAGTTGCTAGTCTCATAACTTGTTCCTTCATCCTGAAACTTCCAACTTCACATTCTGGAGTCTAAAGTTCACTGCTTGGGAGTGTGTGAGACAGCGCATCATAAGGGGAACACAATGCAAACAAACCAACTTGTGATCAGGAAGTGAAAGAGAGCATTGTGGGGGCTTGGATTCCCAAATTCTCAATGACCTGAAGACTTCTCAAGGCTTCACTTCTTGAAGTTTCTGCCACCTCCCCATAGTATCACCATGGGGGCCAAGCCTCAACATGGGTTTTTGAGGAACATTCAACATCCAAATTACGGCACCAACTTTTCAGCTGTTTGTAGGTATTTATTCTACAAACACATCTCTACTTAGGTAAAACAAAAAAGCATAGCATTGCCTGTGATATCATAATACTGGAAACAACTGAATGTAATGAAGTAAGGAACTGCTTAAATAACTCAATGGAATACAATAGAAAAGCCTATGGGCATTAAAGATAGGTAATTTACTTGTGTTGATAGGAAACAAATCACTAAAATGTACCTTTGGGAGGAAGAAGAAGAGGCAAATATAGAATTATTGTATTTATGTAGAAAAGTAGAATGTACATGAAAACAGTAAACATCCACAGAACCTTTGTAAAAAGTCATAAGAACATAGGAATCCTGCTGGGAAGTTTAGGCAGATATTACGTGACACAAACTAAATGCAGGCTGGGCACCCCTAGTCTAAAAACATAAATCCGAAATCCAACATTCTTAGAATATTGATATTCTGCTTTAAAAAATCATATTATACAACATTTTATATTTCAATATTTTTCAATTAGGGAAGCTCAACAAGTGAGCTTGAGGCAAACATTGCCAAATCTGACGGGCTCTGAAACAAAAGTGGCACCTCTGAGCCCGGTTCAGATAAGGTGCACGCACCTGACCAAGTGGCACTCGCTTGACCTTCCTGAGAGGCCTCGAGATGGAACAGGGACTGCTCCATGTGGCCCGAAATAGACTCCAAAGGGGACATGAAAGGACATGGAACAAATCTCACGTTTATTCTTACCTCCTTCCTGCCACACATGAGGCTCTGTACAGTTCTCTGCAGTCCTTAACAACGACTGCCCCTTGAAGAGTCTGATTCTTTGCTTCGCATTAGAAAGCACCTCAGCCAGCTGCCGAGTGTGTCTGGTGTCCCAGTTGGAAACCCTCAGTGGATTGTGAGAATCAGGTGGCAGACTTTGGACCGTCCTCCCATCCTACACCAGTCCACCGTCTTCCACTCTCCTTGTTTCAAACAGGATTTACAGAAACACTGCAACAATGTCACTTCTGGACTTCCTACCATAGGACCATTTTTTTTAAGAGCCTGCTTGAGAGTAAGCCTATTGGGGGGGGGGGGCTGCTAAATAATGAAACTCATCCAACTGGAATCATATCATGGCAAACTCCACTATAAATCAAACAGAAGTGAAAGTTCATGAAATGCAGACATTAGCTTGTAACAGATGTGTCCAGAATACAGTTTAGTTTTCCAAATAATCTAAATCATACATCATAAATCTAATCCTCTCTATTTTATGTTTTTTGTTTTTTGAGACAGGTTTTCTCTGTGAAACAAGCCTTGCTGTCCTGGAACTCGTTCTGTAGACCAGGTTGGCATTGAACTCGCAAAGATCTGCCTGCCTCTGCCTCCTGAGTGCTGGGATTAAAGGCATGTGCCACCACAACCCAGCTTAATCCTGTTTATTTTTAATATAGTTTAAGTTTTCACCACTTAATTCTGAAAAAAATGAGTATTCCATCTGTTGCATTCATCACTGTATATATGGGGAATAATTTATAACAAGCAAAATTCACACACCCCTTGCAGATAGGCCATGTCTAAGAAGGGTGGTGAGAAGGGCCCCAAAACAGGGAGTGGGAGAGTTTGCAAGACCCTCCACTACCAAGCTGGGAGAATGCTTTCTGCAGCCAGTCATATACCAGGGAAGCAGCTTATGGAGCAAGAAGAAAACTTCACTAAAGCAGACAAACCCTAATTGAGGGACATTCCACAAAGTGGCTGGCCTGCTTTCATCCAAAATATCATGAAACACAAAGTACCAGAAATTCTTCCAGATTGAAAGCCAGACTGAAGACAGGTCAGCTGAGTATGGCACACAGTGCATCCAGAGCTTCTTTCTGCAAAGGACTGGGGTGAACTGGAGAACGGACCAAAGCTAAAATCAAACACTGATAATATGGCAGTGTTCATTTCCTGCTTTCGGCAGTGGTACCATAGTTATGCATGCATATCTTTATTTTTAGAAAAAAGATACAGTGAAACATTTGAAGGTAAAGAATCATCAAGTCTATAATTTATTTTTAAACAGTAATTCTGGGGGAAATATTTATGAATGTATGTATGAAATAAATATATATGAAATAGAAAGAAAATAGAAAGAAAATGAAAATAAGGAGAATTGGTTTTAAAAAGTGGAAGAAAATCCTTAATGATATATAGGAATTGTGCAATTCTTGTGACTTTTCTGTGAGTTTGAAATTATGACAAAATGAAAAAAAGGATAGTCTAACATAATATAATAATTCTCCGTCATCTTAAGATTCTCAGTCATGTGGTGTTGGAACCTAACATATTTTTCTTTAAAATGCATGCCAGTTAAAGTAACAATGAGCAAATCTTCGGTTTTCTAAAGCATGAGACCTCCCTCTTGAAAGGGGTTTTTCCTCTGGTGCTCCCCTGAAGATATGACTCCTCATAGCAGGATGGGACTGGTTGTCTCCAAAGGACCCCCTCACAACTGTCCTAAATAGAGACCACTCGTTCTGAAGGCCTGAGCAATACTCAACATTCTCGCTCAAAGCATTGACTGGGCCTGTTTAATTTGGCTCTCTTACTTTTATTCTGCTATGCTTGGAAAGCTGTGTAGATCTATTTACAGCTTTTTGCTGTTGTCTGAGAATGTAGCTTTGACATAGTATCATAAGCCATTTCCAACATGGATACTAATAATGTCTTTATGATCTTGAGATCCACTCCCAGAGGGCCCCCCTCACTTTTCCTGGAGGTCATCTGTGCCATGAGACTTAGCCCAGAGCTCTTCATCCCAAGCTGCTCACCCAGACTGCCGTGATCGGCCTGCCTTTCAGCAGTTAGCGTGGTAAAATGCTTGACACGACCCCACTCAGGCTTGTCCGTGTGCCAAAATCAACATGCAATATGTACTTCTGAGCTCTATAGAGCTGACCCCAAAATATCTGTTTACCCAGATGCTGACATTCTCATGAGTAATGGGCAAAGCTCCTGGGACACACTGTTGGTGGCAGAGCAGAATTCAGAATTCCACTCAGAATTATAGAGCTGGCAAGGACATAGGGATCGTCACTCCTAAGCGTCGTGTTTTCAGATAAGGGAAATGGAGCTGCAAGGGTGAATAACTTATCTAACGAGTCTGGGATTAGCATCCAGGTATTCTGTCTGATGCCTTGGTAACTTTGGACTTCACCGAAGGAATGCAAGCACTTGTGTGAAATGGCCTCAGTTGCCTGCATTATAAGGAGGGTAGTAAGAAAGACAGCCTCCCCAATACATATTTTGGAATTCAGGAGGACAACGTTTCCAAATCTTTTTTTCAGAATTGTACACAAAGAAACCTCAAACCCAGGATTCCAGCCAAAAACAATGATTCTCAAGTTCCTATGAGATCCTGCGTGGATGTTTAACTAGGCACTGTGCTGGCTGACTCCGGTGGCCGATGGGAGCTTCACAGGGCTCCAGGGCTGACACTTCAAAGGGATGGGATGTGAGCTTGTGGGACTGAATCACCCTAGTAGGCCATTTGCTCCTATCAACAGGATGAGGAATTCAGGGAAGCACGGAGGGCGATTGTGGACGGCATTGCAGAACACTACTCCCCTGGCTTTGTCCACAGCTCCTCAAAGCTTAAAGAAAGGCTTCCTCAAAGGCCGGTGGCAATTCTTCACAGAACATATGAATGAAGAAGCATAGTCCTCTGAAGTCTGACACAAATATGACAAACGAAACTCTTTACTCATTCGTTTGTGGACTTCCGTATTTATTCACTCCCATGACAAATGTTACAAATGTCTACTTTATAGTAGGTGACCCACTGGATTACAAGTGGGGTCTTACAGGAACTCACAGTCATAATCTCCATAATATATAAAGAGTTACAACAAACAAGAAGAAAAAGACAGCTGCATCAAACTATAACTGAAAGAGAGTGTCCTTTTCTGCGAACACAAATATGCTCACAGAAAAGGAAATGCAAAGGTTGGCTAAGCACATAAAAGGGTGGTCACCAGGCATTTAAGACACTGAATTACGAGACACTCTTCTTAAGCATCATATCCACTGAACCTTAAAATGCTGAAAATATTAGTATCTTTGTAATATGTGGATGCTGGTACTTTCAAATATTGTAGGCACTGGGGGTGTGAATTGGGGACATATTGAGAAAACGATCCAAAATTTTAATGTGCACAGCCCTTAACCCTGTATTTCCCTCTTCAATTACTTTCCCCTTCCAGTGACAGGAATAAGAGTAGTCTGGAGAACAATTCTGTTCTCCACCGCCAGGCCACATGACAGGACAAGACACATGTGTCTAGGCCTGGCTAAGACAAGCACATTCCTGTCATAATAATCGATTCAGACATGGGGAAAGTTGCTTTCTATCTTCCAGAGGTCTTGCAAGTTTGAAGATGGAAGCCCAAAGATCCTGCAGTCATTTATTACTGCGAAGAGAATGGAGCAATGGGGGAGAATAGAGGGAAGAGTTTCCCATGATGCCTCATAAGCCTTGGGCTGCTGGTCCTAAGTACAGGTCCGTCCTCTCAACTGCTAAATTTGTCTTTTGTATAAACTATGATAGGTTAACTTTTCTATTGATTACAACTGAAAGGCCCCAAAAGAAATGTTTATATCTACAGAGCGACCACTGGATACTTGTGCACTCTGTGTGTCTTATCATCATTAACACTGGAGAATATACCAACTCTCTAAGTGTTCAGGTGGAAAAGAAATGTCTAAATGATTACAGACCATCATATCATATCACAGACCATAGAGTAGCAGAACATAGGATAAATGTCTAAATGATTACAGATCATCATACCATATCATAGAACATGGTGTAGAATGTATAATATGAATTCATATAGGAAGATAGGTTTAATAAGGCCTATTTAAGTATGCAATTTATTTACCACTGAGTAAACATAGTTCATATGCATCTCCATTTTAATGTGCATAGATGCATATTGCACACACATATACAAATGTAGACATAATTTTAAGTATGTAATAGATATCAAGAAAACTCTTGAGAATGCAGATATCTGAAAACAAGAAATAGATGTTACCAGATGCCAACATTAAAATGGTTTCATCTTAATGCTGGTTTATAAAAATGGAGTTGAGCCACTAATTGGAAAACAATTAAGACAACTTGGAAGGGAACCCAGTAATGCAAGTAAGAAATGATGGCCTTGAATTCATAAGCATTTCCAAGAACTAGAAAGAAAAGATTAATCTGACTTGGCTATTCTCCCTTTATTATTTCCTTACTGGATCCTTTTTGTCCCAACTCTGTCTTCCCTGTGCTCTGGGAACTTGACTTCTGTGGCACACAGCACTAAACTCCTTTGCTGTCTAGAGTTTTGGTTGTTCTTTGTCAACCAGAAGCCCTGGCAGAGCACTCAGAGAATGGGGAAAGAGGCGTGGCTGGGATGACTGTCCCACATGCATACTCTACCTACAGCTTCACTTGCCTCTTCTTCAGCACCAAAAAGTGGCCCCTTCTTTCACAGTTCCAAGCACATGCACTGTAGGGAACTCCACACTGCCATGGCTTCTGGTTTTCTACAGTTGTCCCTGGGCCTCTCACCACTTGCTTGGCTTCCCCATCCCTTCTTTGAGAGACTGCCCATCATTAATCTTTCTGCCATCCAGCCTTTGAATGTTCCACTTCCTGCAGGAACTATAGCTTCTACAGAGAATAAAAGATCAAGTATGCTTGGTTAGACCTCCTGATTGACTGGAAAAAGCATGGAAGTTGAGGAGAGAAAGACAAAAGCTCCCCAGTCTCTGGCTGGAATAGCAAAACAGAGTTGGCAAATTCAGAGAAAGCCAGAATCTCACAGGAATAGGGAGTCTGAATTGGGTCAGAGGGCACACAGTGGGTAGAGTCATTCAGGTGAGGGAACATTCTAGACTCAATTTATCCTCAGACACACCTACTAGAATACAGAAATTGGAATGGAACATGATAAAGAACTGGGGGTATAGATAGATCCGGGAGAGCTGAGAGCCATTAGGAACACATCAAGAAATTGAAGGTGTATCTCAGTGGTAGAGAACTTGCCTAGCATGGTGCCTTAGGTTTTTCCCAGCAACTCACAAAAGGAAGGGGAGAGGAAGGAGAGGAGGAGAGGAAAGAAAAGAGGGAAGAAATAGGGGAGAGAGAAGAAGAAAGGGAAAAAGAAAGGGAGGAAAGAGGGAAGACAGTAGGAGAGGAGAGGGGGAGGGAGGGAGGGAGGGAGGTGACCTTGGGCAAAGTTTGCCACCTACATGCTCATCCTTTTCCCACCTCTGCTTCTCACCGGGCACCACTCTACTCCTTACCTTAATACCCAGTTCCCTTCACTCCAATTGAGGTTACCTTCCCCATGCAGTCGCCCATATTTTAAAGCCTTTTCTTGCCATAACCAATTTTCTAATTTTAGATGCCAAGAGCCTAAGAACTTTTATTTTGGCAAAATGACAATGAATGAACTCCTCCCATAAAGCATTCCACCCAATGAACAAGTGAATTCATGTGTCAGTCCCCCAAGAGGTCATTTGTACATTCTCAAAGACAATGTCTGAGCCACTTAACTGGACAGTGAGTGAAGACAGAACCATCCTCCTCCTGAGGAGACAAGGCAGTTTTCAAAAAGTAGATCAAGAAGACCATAGACCATATAATTAGGGCCATCATCTGGACTTAACGATGAGTAACATTCTTTTTTTTAACGCACATTGGGTTGTTTTGGGTTTTTTTGCCTGCATGTATATCTGTTTGAGGGTGTTGGATCTCCTGGAACAGGAGGTAAAGACAGTTATGAGCTGCCATGTGGGTGCTGGGGATTGAACCTGGGTCCTCTCCAAGAGCAGCTAGTGCCCTTAACTGCTGAGCCATCTCTTCAGCCCCTGACATTCTTATTTTAAATAAAACACGAACATATCATGGGAAGGAACAAAGTTATTGGCCAGTTTTAAGTCAAAAGTAAAGCCATCCGATTGCTTGTCAGAGGTTGACACTGAACCTGACCTAAAGGTACTTGATGGGAAATTCAGGGCTAGGAAAGTCACTGGCTTTCCCAGGACTGTTGTAAATGCAAGGACTTCTGGACATTGAAAAATGAATATTTTAGAGCCAGCAAGTCTTATGATACCCCCATAAATCATGCTTCTTAGACCTACCCAGACACCATGAAAATGCCTGTACCTTAAGAGAGGTTCTTGCTTAGCTGCTTTCCCGAACTTTGGAACCTGGTGCATAAAATCCCTTTCAGATGATAGGAATCCATCCACTGTAAACCTTTTGTGGGCTTTTCTGTTACATACTGTTTCAAACATAACACGAGAAAATATATCCTGGTTCCAGAAACATCGGCCAGTGAAGATAAGAATGTACTCATCAACTTCTTGAAACATTTGGCACCTGTCACAGTCAACAATAAGTCTAACATGCACAGCCTGACATTTCCTCAAAAAAGAATCCCATGTCTCAAAGAGTATGAGTCCTAACTTGAAAAACTATCAAAGTTCAGCTCATAAAATGAGAAAACTTTTCTTTGTCTAATTGGATTATTATTATTATATAATTGCTTACCTAAGCAATAATTTGAGCCATTCCTATACTTAGGAATGTTAAAGTTCGGATAAAAGGACATCAGAAATAAC
Organism: Ondatra zibethicus; assembly: GCA_004026605.1. NCBI lineage: Eukaryota > Metazoa > Chordata > Mammalia > Rodentia > Cricetidae > Ondatra > Ondatra zibethicus. The sequence goes on along the minus strand of PVIU01001442.1, from coordinate 166,962 downwards.
TATCAGTAATCTTCACATTGGAGGAATGTTTGCAATGTTTGCATTTTCTCAACTCCTGATTTTCTGAAATTTACCTATCCTCCAAAAGTACACTGAGATCTTTTCAGCCATTTTATGTGGAAGAGGGCTGTGGAACTGACCGCATCCTTTTCTACGCTGTGAAAACACAGTTGTCAGTTCCGGCCTCAGAAACAATCCAAGTTATAAACAATTTAATAGAGGTTTCCTGTCTCCTCCTTTCCCCTTTAACATGGAGCCTTCCTCCATTGTTTCCAGAGGAGAACTTCACTTCCCCACCAAGCCCCCACTCCTGAAAACTCTTCTTCTTCTCTTGTTAACACGCTGCCAGGTTCTTCCAAAGGGAGAAAAGGCTATAACAGTCTCTGCCACCTTAACACTCTATCAGGCACCTCTGCAAGGGCTGAAGTCAGGGCCTTCACACCCTCTGAGTACACTCATTCCATTTCAGCCATTTGGGGAACCCAGTAGGTCTTTGGGATAGCCTGGGGAGATAACTATCTATTGGAACATTGTTCTATAAGAAAAAAATGCATCCACAGTTCCAAGGGGCTTTGGGAACAGAACATTTTCACAGGACAGGATATGATCTACATGGTATGTTAGAGACTGACAGGGTTTCCACGCACCCACAAGATTTCCTGGGAGTTTCCTAACAATGTCACCAAAAATTAATCTAGGAGACTTTGGAAGAGACTGTGCTGATCATCTACTTGCCTAAATTATTATAAAGAAAGTGTGGGCCAAGAGTGAATTCTTTGAATGTGATTTTTGTTATTTCATATAGCATCAAAAATAGTCCTGTTTGAAGAAATTACAATTGCCTTGGATTTCTCTTATGTATTTTATGGCTTGATGTTGTTATCTTAATTCTATATGGGAAACCAAGCTTAAGTTAACAATACTATACAGGCCTTGATACTAGCCAGAGGAAAAGAATTCAACAGTTGTGCCAATACTAGCCTTGGTTTGGCATCACCTGGCTAACATCAGGTATCCCTTTTCTCATGAGTCAGGTTTGCCTAAGAATTTCTTTCAGTTTAACATTATGTGATTCCAGTCATTTCTTCCCTGTGCTCATATATGGCTCTCCTGTTCTCTCTCTGTGGATGGGTACCTATAGACTTCCTTACTTAGCAATAAACGCAGCTATGCCTCCCTGTTTCCATGTATTGACTTTTCCAAAACCTAGCAAAATGGCAGTTAACATGGATACCACAACATACATCATTTACAGCTCAGCACACCTCATCTGCAAAGCATCCTGTGACTCCCCAGGACATAATGTGAGACTCACAGGATCGCAGGTTAATATTCAGTTCCACTGAAGTCCATCTACCGGCTACCAAACAGTAGGAAAAAATATCCCAGCACATTACAGTCCAGTGAGTGTTAATGTTGACATGACCTTTTATTTTAGGAAATGGATAGGAATTCATCTTGGGTTTTAAAAATGGAAAGGTTGGTGTCATCAAGCTCTGTCAGTTGAGATTAAAAGGTTAATGCTTTTAGACAGTCGTGTACAAACACCCATGCACTTACTGTCCCTCCACTGTGTGTCAAAGGTCTCCCTTTCAACAGTCAAAGCACGTTGAGATTAATTCAAGTCTTAACTTTGCGGGGGGGGGGGGGAGTTGGTTCCAGGGAACTTTAGATAAGACCACCTGCTGAGTCAAAACAGTTTGCAGGAGCTTTGGAATCAGATGAAAATAGGTCAGCTAGCTAAGGCCTGCAGGTCAAAGCTGATTCACTGTCTGTTTGTAGAGATAGCTAAAGCCACTCTTGATAATTCCCAAGACCTGGAGCAGGGTAGCTACTTCCTTACACAATGCACGTGGCTTTCTGACAGTCTACATAGCAGTTGAGGATTTACAGCAAAGGGTGCATGGCCCACAAAGATGAAATCTTGACTATCGGGCCCTTTGTAGGGAAAGGGCCAGCCTTAGAAAGCAGACCTACACATTCCCTTGATCCTGCCACTTAACAGCTCTGTGGCACTAAGTAAGTCTCCTGCCCTCTGTGAGCTCGATTTTCTCAATATAAATAAAGGGGAACGGTACCTAGCTTGTTAGTGTCTTAGATACCTGATGTCACACAGGTTGATTCTCTGCCTGTCTTTTGCCCTGTCTTTCTCTGCGTCTCTTTCAGGGACATCAAGCCAGCACACACTGGCAAAGTTCTGATTCATGACAAGGGCAACTAAACCATATCTAGGGTTCTGGGTCTATTTTAGCAAACATTATTTTTGGCGAGTACCTATACTTTCTACTATTTTCCTTTCAGCTGAGGTAAAAGTGGCTATTAATGAATTGGCATCTACTACTTTTTCTTTTATCTTTCTGGGAAACTCTTAAGAGCTAGGTATGTGCTGGGTGGTGGTGGCACATGCCTGTAATCCCAGCAGTACTTGGGAGGCAGAGGCTGGCGGATCTCAGTGAGCTCGAGGCCATCCTGGGCTACAAAGTGAGTTGCAGAACAGACAGGACTAGTACACAGAGAAATCCTGTCTCGGGTGTATTTTAGCTGTGAAATTGATAAGCGAGATCAGTCAATATGCCTTCAAAGTTGGAGGGTCTTGAACATTCCTTTCCATAGAAATTGGAATTATTTGTTTGACATGTAAGTATTGTGTTGCATAGTAGTTCCCACTATGAGAACCCAAATCACAAAGTCCTATAAGAATTCCCTGTATTCTCGGGCTCTCTCTGCTCCTTCACTCAAGAATTAGCTTATCATAAAGTCAAGTCAGGAGAGAAAATTATACTCTCAAACCTGCGGAGGAGGTGACTCCTACCTCAGAAGGAAACCATGATGTTTAGAAAAATTAAAATAGAACTGAGTACTTTTGCCTAAGTAGAAAGGATGCCTTCTTGCAGAATGAACTGTAGAAGGAAGCAAGCCTGTTGAGATGTCACTATGCCCCTGGACCTGTGTGACATTGTCCATCTAGTTCTCCAGGCTTCAATCACCATATCAGGGTCATGAGTGAAGTGATTTTTACTCCCAGGATTGATAGGGGTGACAGGAGGTAACTCGGCTAGTACAATACTACCTATTGCAATGCCAGCACATAACACTTCTCAGTGATGGTTCAGTGGTTTGGTCTTCCGTGCAGACCCAAACTCCAAACTGAATAAGGGTTTGAGGCTACCACTGGTTATACCTGCCAGCACATATAAGATGCCAGAACATATTTGCAAGTGTGCTAAATAGAATATTTCTAGCTTTAGCTTCTAGATGAAAATATTTGATTAATCATCCTGAACTAATGATGTGAACATGTTCTTTTCTGTGGGAAATACAGAACTCTCAAAAGACTAGAGAAGTTGTCTGGCTAGTTGGCTCAGCTGTCAGCTTTGTTATACAACAGTCACTATGTAGGATTGGGAAATCATAAACATCTCGCCCAATATCTTTCTACAAACTTGCTAGTGAAATGGAACCTGCTTTGTACACTTAAGCACACAGGTCACTGAATTCTCATAAAATGAACTCAGCCTCATAGCCAGCACCCAGGATGTGAATCACAGAACTAACTAGCCTCTCTGTCATCCTTTGTTCTGGTCACTACTCTCCCAAATGTAATCCCTCTTCTGGCTTCTGACGGCACAAATCTGCAATACATGTCACTACATTCGTGTAGTGCTTGGATCCATGGTGCTTGGATCTGCAATACATGTCACTAGATTCATGTAGTGAGTGATCTTTTATGCCCAGCTTCTTTGTCCGTTGTTCTTTTACAAGATTTATCTATATTGATTTGTATCATTTAAAGTTAGATCATTCATCACCCATGTAGTATAGCACCCCATTTTGTGAATATGCTACAAGTTATTTATCTATTCTATCATTGCCATATAGACACCTGAGTAATTCCAGCTAAGGGATATTTGAACATTCTATATGTTTGTTCAATGACTATGGCATGGTTTTCTGTTGAAAGAACATCCATGAGTGGCCATGCTGAGCCCTAGGATAGCTTACATTTGGCCTTAGTAGACAGTGTAAGTGTTACAGCTTGGATGGAAAGGTATCCTGGAAGTTGGGGGCCAAAGAATATCACAGAGTCACACCACACAACCAATTTCACACAAGAGATTTATTGAGAGGGGAAGAAAACAGGAGGGTGGCTGCCTCTGCTCAGGCAAGAAACAGCAGCAAACTGAACAGGGTACAGGGCTTATATAGAGTTTCTCGGGAACAGGGTGGAGTTTTCCAGGGTGAAGATTGGTGAGAATTTCATGTCCAGAGATTGGGCTTTCTATTCTGTAGGGTGGGGGCAGGATCCAGGAGTGGGGGCCATTAGAGTATTCTGTGGATGGAACCTGGCAGTTAGAGATCCCAGGGAAGGGGCCTGACCACTTGTGTGGTTCAAGGGGCTGACAGATACACTAAGCATTTCTCCAGAAAGTCTATCATTTTATATTCTTACCAGTAGTGTGTCTGGTTCCAGTTGTCCCACATTGCTATAGTTTGAATGTGTCCCCCAATGGGCATGTGTTGGGAGTTTGATCCCTAGTTCAGAGGTGCTGAATGGTGAAGCCTTTTAGTGTTGTCTGTGCCGTCTGCCCTCATTTATGCATTACTGTTATTATGGCAAAAATAGGCCTATTATTGCCAGAGTGAGACACATAGAAGCAAGTTTGACTTCCTCTTGCCTGCTTTCTCCCTATACACATGAATTGTCAATAAGCAGAATGATAACAAAATTTGTGATCAGTATAAACTTGAATATAAAATAGACTAAGAAAAGCAAAAAACAAAGGCAGGCATGCTTGCCAACAATCTGGACCCTCCATAGCTTTCACTGTTCATTATTCCGATGGGTATCCACATACATTTTCCAAGGCATAAGGTATTCTGATGGAAGAAGAGAAGTAAATACAAAGAGGGTAGGTTAAAGGCACATCAAGAAATCCCACAAGAAACATAAGGGTCATGGACATGTATCATTACAGTAGAAAGAATCATCTTCTGTAGTAAGAGGAGTGGCGGCCCCATTCTTGGTGTCCGGCTCCCAGCCGCCCGGCGCAGGACCCCTTGTTCCATCCCGCCGTTTAACCCCCAAAATAATTACACAGAAACTTTATTCATTTAAACACTGCCTGGCCCATTATATCTAGCCTCTTCTTGGCCAACTCTCACATCTTAAACTAACCCATTTCTATTAATCTGTGTTTACCACGGAATCGTGGCTTACCAGGAAAGATTCAGCGTGTCTAACTTGGCAGCTTCATACTGGGGGGCCGGGGGAGCTCTCTCTGCCTCTGTTTTCTTCCCAGCATTCTGTTCTGTCTACTCCACCCACCTAAGGGCTGCCCTATCAAAAGGCCAAGGCAGTTTTCTTTATTCACCAATGAAAGCAACACATAGAAAGAAGGACTTCCTACACCAATCTTCAAATGCACATGGAACTTAACTTGCAAGCCCGCTGAATCATCCCTTCCCCTTTCATTGTATATTTAACACAATTCTATAATAAAATACTGTTTTCTCATCACCCCACATTTTTACCTCAGAATTGAATTTCTTCCCACTGCTGCCTGAGTCTCCCAAGAGAGCCTTAATGGGATTTGAGATATTGGCAAGGAGCAAGTCGAAGAAACAGGCGAAGACTGGGCTCTGGACCCAGTAAGAATCATTAAACATCAGTGTGTGCTTCCGGGTGGAAAGGAGTGGGTAGGAGAAGCCTGGATATATTCAATATGTGTCATCCACAGGGACCACAGTTGATGCATGGAAATAAAGACCTTGTATTTGCACAGCTTTTTCCAGTTTATGAAGTTCCATAGAAGTCTGTGGACACTTAAAAAGAGGCAAGTCCTGGGAAGGAAGCTGCTGAAGGAGGGCTGAAGCGCTGGCCTCACACAGAGCTGTGCTGCGGCAGTCAGGTGGGCCTTCCCTCTGTAAATGGAGGCTTATGACAATAGGAACAGAGGTCTCCTGTTCTCTTTACTTAGCTTATGAATCTGTCTCAGATTTACCTCTGCTTTTCTTCCAAGACATTTTTCATGCAGCATAGATCCCTAGGTCTCATACCAACTCAAGGCGATTACAGCTTTTCTACAATATGGTCTTAAGCACATGGCCTGTGGTTCATAACTCATAACAATAGCTGATAGTTATCCAATACCCGCTCCATGCCAGGCAATGTGTTAAATGAATTACATGCACTGTTTATTTCAACTTGGTTTAATCTCTTGAAATCAGAGTCACAAACACATAACTCACTGGGCCTCATATAAATCTAGATCGGTTCTCTCCTCTAGCATCTGGTGCTTCTCTCCTTTTGGCTGAAGGATCATGAAAAGTTTTTCTCTTTCCCTTTACATACCATATTCATGCCTACTGATACCTAATGTTCCACGATTGCAACATTTTCCCTATGTGTTTGTCTTAGTTAGAGCTCTCTTTTGCTGGGAAAAGACACCATGACCATGGCAACTCTTATAAGGAGGCATTTAATTGAGGTTGCTAGCTTACAATTTCCCAAGTTCCGTTCATTATCATTGTGGTAGGGAGCATGATGGTGTGTGGGCAGACATCTTGGCTTGCAGGCAACAGGAAGTCAACTTAAAGTCCCACTGAAAGACGCTTGAGCAAAAGAGACCTCAAAGCCTGCACCCACAGTGACACACTTCTTCAAACAATGTCACATCTCTTAATTGTGCCTCTCCCTTTGTGGGCCATTTTCTTTTAAATTACCACAGTGTTTATGCTCATTTGATGCCTTCATGCTTAATGGTCTTATTATCAACCAATAACACCTCATGAAATATGTTTAGAGGAAAAAGATCTTCTGAAACATGGAGACCTGAGATGATGGGCTTTTAAGAATCCACAGATCATGGACTGCTAGGCAGTGTTCTTTAAATTTTAGGGGCTTGTTTTTGTTTTGTAGATTTACCGCAACTACAGGCAATTCTCTAGGACTCTGAGGGTAAGACTAATGGAGAATTATAAAGTAGATATCAAATTTTCTTACAGCTTCAACACAAGGACCAAGTAAGCACCTATTCCATTATTTATTACCTGATATTAAACTTAATTATATTACCTACAAATGTACTGAGTATAAATGGGTGTGTCTTAAGGAAACAACATAGATGCATGAAAAGTTCTATGTAATTCGTTGAGATGGTGAGGATTCTTGCATTCCATTGTGACCTTTTAGGTGTATGTGGGTATATACATTGGCAGTTGACATCAGTAGAAAGAACTACATGTCCACCACTGTCACCCAACTCTAATGTCACTGAAGTAGAAAGACTCTCCCCCGCCCACCATCTCTCCTCTTACCATTCACTTTATTAATTCTCTGGTCTTACCAAACTCTAATCCCTTTTCCACACTTAGTCAGAGAGACCTTTCCAAGTGGGAGCATTTCTATGCCTTTACTTAAGGCTATTCTTTGGCTATTCCCTGGTTTCTGCGCTAAGTTCCAAATGCTTGATAGTTCCAACATGAATGTGAGGAATCTGGTTTCCAACTTTTTCATTTGACTTATGTCTCCCCAGCCAAGATGTCCATCACACCAGCATTCTTTCGGTTTCTCATATACAAATGAGCACTCACCCATAACTTTACCTTCCCTATGCGCTCCTCTATGTGCAAAACTAGATGAACTCAGTTCCAATCCTAGCTCACCTGATGAATTTAAACATACTCCTTGGACCACAGATTTGATTTCTGAAAAAAGAAATCCTCAAATATGCTATACATCCTCAGCCCAGTCTCCCAAGAGACTCAACGTTGGTATTTCCCATATGGTCTTCCTAGAGCTGCTATGTTGTCCATTTAAATTGTACTTTGGTCCTTGTACAAAGCACCCCTTTTGTGGTTCATTCCCAGTCTTAAACTTTGTGTGTGACCACATAAAAGTTCTGTAATCTCAAGACTTTTAAACCTCTCTGTTGCTTAAAGGCATGTGGTGCATTGAAGCAGAAAGCCTTGGGGGGGCGTGTTCTGATTATTATAAGCAGTATATACCCTGGTTCAATGTTTTTCACAGCTTCAGGTCTTGCAGGGAATGCAGCATCCTCAAGATGCAGCTTCTAGCACCTGGTTCAGACTTCAGAGTCAACAATAAAAAGCATCAGAAAATCTCCAGCCTGCTTCTTTTCAAAAGTTTTCTTCACAGATGCTGTGTCTGTTGACTCAGTGGCTGGGCTCCTCAGAGGTCAGAACTGATTTTTTTCCCCCCAAGCTTATGTGACCATCTTTGGATGAAAGATGAGAAGTCAGCAAGGACTTGGAACCCAGGAAGTATGCTTTGTCCCACAGAAAGTTTTCCCAGTGTTCTTTGACTCTGTCATAGCCTTCATTTCTGCATCTCACTGTGGAAAAGTAGGCACCATGGAAAAAGAATGTCACATCTTCTATCTTATGTTTGAATTCTATTTTCCTCCAAAATAATTTCTTTGGCATTGTCCTCAGGGGATGATGCATCAAAAAGAAATGTATGTTATTTTAATTGATGAAAAAAAATACCATCCACTTCCCTACTCCAATGTCATTAAGCTTTTTACACTTAAACACTGCACATGTTTCCATTACACACAGAATTTTTCATATGCATAAATTGTTTGTTTTCATAATGCCAAATTGCTCAGTGAAGTTCTTTTTATTTTTGCAAATCTGCTTTGACTTCTGTTTCTTCTATTCATCTTATTTGTTCTACTTTTAAAATCCATACTTCTCAAAGATCATCTAAAAAGTAAGCAGCAGTTATTATAAAACAATAACTGAATATGAAGGCACAAAATTTTAGACACCAAGAAATCCTATGGCCAGGGGTCAGCTCAAGAACTCCGTCCTGTACCCCTCCTTGCCAGACCACTCATCCCATACTCAGCTCTATGCCTCAACTTGCAGGTCAAGGTCTCACTTGCAGGCAGCCGAGTTCCCTCTTGAAGGACCACAGGGACACTGTGGGAACAGTTGCATTTCCATCCACTCTGCATTTCCAACTTGAGTTTATTTGCAGAAAAAACTTCCCAAGGTTTTGCTTTGTTTTTGTCGTTAGCTTCCCCTCTGACCTATATTTGTGCCAACAGATCGTTTCTGGCCCAAGAGAACAATTTAACAAAAGGCCTTGCTCACTTTCACTTGTAAGATGTAGGTAAAACTAAGTTGTGGTGACTGTTGGAAGTTTTTATTGATCTTAAAATAAATTTAAGTTTGTCTCCTAGAAGTTGTGTTCATATTACAGTACTTTAGCTGAGTATTCACTATAGCTAAGATATAGAACCAATTGAGATGTCCACAGCAGGACAAAGGCATTACAAAAATGTGACATACATTCACAATGGAAAGTTATTCAACCAAGAAAAAGAATAACTGACATTATCAGCAAAACAGATCATGGAAATGGAGGATGTTATATCAAGTGAAATAAATAAGTCAGATGCAGAAAAACAAACAGTGCTTGTATTCTTTAATATGTGCATGCCAAAAGTTCCCCCTGAATGAACAGTAGTGATTACTGGAGGTTTGGAAATGGGGAAGAATGGTGGGAGACTGGCTGATGGGAAGCAAATACAGGTAGAGGTGATGAGTTCTCGAGTTCTGTAGACCAGTGGGAAGATAAAGCTCAGAAAAATCTGTGCATGTGTTGCAAATAACAAGTAAAGGAGTGTTTAAAATGTAATGATGAGAAGACAGAAAAATTAACTACCCTGATCTGATTAATATACATCATACATTTGTATTGGTAGCATACGACATCCCATACAGGTATACAATATGATAGCAATTTTTAAATGTTTAAAGAGGTAGAAATGACAACTTTCCACTGCTTGTTACATGTTGGATACATGTATAAAATTATCACATCCTACATACAAACTTTTAGATTTAAACAATAATTGATGTTTTAAAGTTAAGTGTATAACCCAAAGAGAATCATAAGGAAATACCACACAGATTCACACTACGGAAACGTTCCCAAAATAAACATATTACAATTCAACATCAAAAATAAAAATAAAAGATAAGGAAGAGGCTAAAGAAGTATTTCAATTTACCCCAAAGCAGGGAACTGACATCTTTCTATATAATAAAAATTGGATTCAGTAGTAGGAAAGGGACATTGGTGGTATGGTTGGTGACATTTAAATGAGACCTATCAATTAAATGATAAGATGGCATAACCCTATGTTTCTTCATTTGATCAGGTACTCTGCAGTCATGAGAAACTAATATCTGAGCAGGATGAGTGCATCTGGACATTTATGCTACATTTGTAAAGTTTATAAATCTAAAGAATTATATGCAAGGTGAAGTTAAAATATGAAAAGGCTAAAAGCCCCTAAAGAGCACTGTGTTAATATGTATTCCACCTCAGATGAACCCTTAGGAAAGACAAAGGTTGAGAGACCATTAAAGGCTTGAGAATTACAGAATAAGATGGTAACCATGCTCTTTTGCTGAAGTTTACAATCCCATGAACCGTGAAATTCAAACTACCGTGTGCCAAGATTACCTACCTTATGAAAATTGGCCTCCACATAAACCATCAAGAGAGGAAATATAAAATCAAGCCTGATGATGCATGTAGAAATCCTAGCACTGGGCAGGGATGAGTGGGGGGCGCTGAGGCCAGGAGATGGAGAATTCGAGGTCAGCTTAGGTGTCTAGGAAGAAGGCAGAGAAGGAAAGGAAAAGAGAGAGAAAATGTTTTTGAAGTTCACCCCAGGGGCTTCCTATCAGCTAGCACATTCATGCCTACTTGAAATGAGTCATTTCTTGTCATTTCCACTAGCAGGAATATTCACACATGTGAGTGTAAATAATGTATGTGATTCTAGATAACACACAAGTCGCTGATCCAAATTACCCATGTTTATTCCAGTCCTGGCTGCTTGCCACCCCACTGGCCTCCTACTGCTCACCAAAATGAGAGAGACAAAGAGAGAGGTCTGCTGTGAGGGTGGCAGAAATCAACACACAATGCACTAGGACCTAAAGCACTGTACCTCCAAGTTAGCTTTTTAAAATAGCAAAAAGCACTTACCAAACTCTACCATTTAAAAGGAAGGTAGGGAAGTATATCTGAATGGGAATATCAGTTATCTGGCTAAGATTAGCCCCAAGACCTGTTTATCATCTCTCATTTCTACACTTAAATGATGTTGTTTTAAGCAGGAACTCACTGCTGTTTTTACCGAGGTTATTTTCTTCTCCTGCAGGCGCCTGTAATGGTGGGAACCAACTGGAGGCAACACCCTGGGGTTCTGGTTTATCCTCTGCCATTCACCAGACCTGCATTGATTTCTTCAACTCTGAATAGAGAAGATCCGGCAAAAGAAGGGGTAGTCGTTAGCTATGTGTTATAGACTTATTTAGCAACCATATCTATGGCCTCTTACAGGAATGTTTTTGCATAGATAAGAGAATGTTTTTTCATATATATGTGCATATGTATATATAAGTATGAGAAAACTAATACTATAAAGTACCACATGCAACATAATTTTAAATGTGTAATATAATAATATTGTCATTCATACCACATTTTTGCAAGACATTTTTCAATGAGTTGAGTCAAATAACCACCACAATATCAAAGAAGTGATGAGCACAGCCTGTACCTTGAGTGATTTACAATACTGCATTGAGGTTTGAAAACATCCCTGATTTCTGCTGTATCAAACTCTCCAGTACAGCTGGCGTTCTAGATTTTGCTGTCCCCATTTAAAAGAAAACAGTAGGATTAAATAAGAGATTTCTAAAAATGGAAATGAATAATCTCCCCATCAACGGGCTTAAATCACCCTAGATGCTACCCAAGTATCTTTTGCTTACAGGAGTTTGTGGACCAGTTGATCTCTAGGGCCCCTTGTAACTCCTGAAATCCTCTGGTCACCTGTATGGATCTGGCAGAACATGCATATGTCTGTATGGGAGAAAGTCTCAGGGAATTTGAGTTTAACCAGATATCAAAATATTTCCTTTGCAAGTCTTGGCTCCTGTACAGCTCTGTGCACAGCTGAGCCGGTTTTCCTAGTTCAGAGTGGTCAGCCCCGGGTTCATTTGTCTAGCATTTTGCGGACTCTTTTCCCACATTTGTTCCACAGCAGCTTTCAAGCTCTGTGACAATATGAATGTGCCCTATGGTGGAACGCGCGACCCACTCCCCTGGCCGATCTCCACCGGTTGGTTATTCCCATGCAGATGCCCAGAGTCAGGGACAGCCACAGATCCTGCTAATTATCCCCCAGACTTTCCCACCAGCAATAAAAATCCCATTTGTTGCAACTTGTTTGGAGAACAGCCCTCATTTCCACAGTGGTGGTATTAATTAGCAAAAACCTGTGAAAATGACCAGCATTTATATGCTTTAGGCAGAGGGGAAAAAAGACCCCAAGTCACTTCTAAATATTCCTATAAATTCCCTTATAGCAAACAGGAGCTAAAAGCCCACTTGTTTTAGACACTGTGATTTTTTTGTTGTCTCCTGTTCCCATAAGAGTGTGCTGGCTTGAATAAATTCTGGATACAGAAGATAATGTCTCTGGTGCCTATCACCATTTCCCACCTTTATCGGAGCTAGAAAGTGCTGGCTGCTTCAGGCTCAGAGGAAAGACCATGCCCTCCCATAAACACCCTCCCATCCCTCACCCCTCCCCAACTTCACCTCACCTCACAGGCACCCGCCTACCTCTACCTTTCACCCCTGCTTGGCCAACCAGAAACAAATTTCTCTCCTGGCATTGAGATTTTGACGCTGGGGCTAGGTCTTTGGTGAGAGGCAGGTACGCCTAGAATCTCAGACACACCAAGGTGGAAGCTGATGGAAGAGGCACAGTGGACCAGAATACATTTTCATCCAAGATCTTAAGTCTTTCTTTGGGTGCAATTTTGGTATTTAATGTTTGTGCCTCTGCTGGTTGATGTTAAAAGGCACTATGTAATAATTTGTCCATAAGGGTTAAATGACCTGCCCTACTTTAAAGCCAGGACTGAATCACTTTCTAAGCAAGTACGACTTTAGCTTTCCTCATGAAGAGTTAAATGGCTAAAGGTTAATAAATCTTTCCTCATTGCTTTCCATGACTGCTTCAGAATATTTTACTCACTAATATCTACCCTGAGCCAACAATCACTGCTGACTTTAGCTAAGAAATCTATTTTTTATTTTTTATAGCTACAATGTGAGTTTCCCAGGCAGTTTTTATTAACTCCATTTCATTGCAAGAAAAAAAAAAAAGGCCCTTATTTTTATTTGAAGAAATCTATTTCAGTGACAATCTAGCCTCGGGGTAGCTATCTGTCAGTCTCTGCTTTTTTTTCCCCCTGTTGAAACAAGCATGGGAAAGTTGTGAGACAAATGCCACAAAGGGAAGGGCTGACAGAAGAGGCGTACCACACACATCCTTGGTGAGCTCAATGCCAAGAGGAGAAAGAAAAGTGAGGGAAGGGGGGGGGGTCCATCTATGTAAGGTGCAAGAAAACACCTGTGTGTCCACCAGCGTCCGTTTCCAACAGATGCAAGCTCTTTTATTCTCACTATGTGGCAACTTTTTCCTGAGATAACAGTGTCTAAGATGGTCCTGGGGGACTGGAGTTTAACGCTTACAGTGGGAAACATCTCCTCTTTAAAAGGCAAGAAGAGAGGCTGTGGAGATGATTCAAGGACTAAGCATCCTTCTCTTCCGGAGGACTAAGTTGAGTTCCCAGCACTCACAGTGTGACTCATAATTACAGCTCCAGGGGATGCAACACCTTCTGGCCTCTGCACGTACCCACCTTTGGTACATATTCTCATGGACAACATGGACCACATTCTACACACACACACACACACACACACACACAGCTTGACATCTGAATCCTCTGCTGCTTGACTGAAATCAGTGTTTATATCTCTCACCCTTAAAGGCCCTAAACAGAAATGAAAAGGGAGGTATAAATACCTCTGAGCGAGCCAGATCTTTACATTATCTCACTTAATCCTCCGTCCACACTACCAAGAAGACTTCCTCTTCACCATTTGACAAATGAAGATAAGGTTGACACAATAATTAGTAGCCAAACAAGCATATGTATAGTTTCTTCTATATCTTCATTTGCCAGCACAACGAGAAGGAAGCAAAGATGGAGATCAGAGGGTCTGGCTTTCACACTCCCTGTTCCACTGCTAAGTGATTGATAGAGAAGGTACACATCCAGTTGTTCTTCCAAACCAGGGTTGATTTGAACACAGGGACTCATTCTCTTACAGACCACCTATGTATTTCCAGTACAAAGGGAGAAAACGTATGATCACAAAGCCTAAAGTATTTATTATCTTCCCCTTAACAAAAAGTCATTTGCAAAGCCCTGCTAGAGATCCCTTTGATGACAGACAATAGAAGGGTACTGAGCTTTCCAAACTATCAACGTGCTACCTTTTCCTAATTATGATGTCCTCTTTTCTGGAAGGAGCTTCTATTTTTCAAAATTATTTATTTTTATGTGAATTGGTATTTTGCCTACATGTATGTCTGTGTGAAGGTGTCGGATCTTGAAGTCACATACAGTTTTAGCTGCCATGTGGATGCTGGGAATTGATCCTGGGTTCTGTAGTAGAGCAGTCAATACTCTTAACCACTGAACCATCTCTCCAGCCCTGGTTTCTACTTTTACTGCAAAAATTTTGCATGTTCTTATTAGAAGTTAGTTTAAATTAGCCATATTTTTGTGCTATTTTAAAGGGTAGTTGCCATTTTCTTTTTCAATTATTTGCACTATAGATACAAATACAAATGATTTTACATATCAAAATTCAGTATTTACCATGCAGAGACTTCAAATGTTCGTTCTGGAATTCTGGTATCTTTTTGTTTTGTTTTGCTTTGCTTTGCTTTGCTTTGTTTTGTTTTTTGTCCATTGCTTAGGCTTGTCCGTATAGACTGAGAAGTAACCTTTGAGTGAGATTGTATTATTCCCTTCAGTCTGTGCCTGCCTTTACTTCCCTTGTCTATTGCAACACTGTACCCCCAAGACAATGTCAGTATAAGTAGTAGAGTGAGTGCCTGTGGCAGTTTGAATGTCACTGGTCCCCATAATCTCATAAGGAGTATCACCATTAAGAAGTGTGACTTTATTGGAGTGGGTATAGTCTTGTGAGAGGAAGCATTCACTGTGGGGTGGGTTTTGAGGTTTCCTGTGCTCAGAATACTGCCCAGTACCTCAGTCGACTTCCTATTGCCTGCAAGATATAGGACTCTCAGCTATTCCTCCAGCACCATATCTGCCTGCATGCCACCATGCTCCCTGCCATGATGATAAAGAACTGAACCTCTGAACTGTAAGTAGCCACCTCAGTTAAGAGTTGCCATGGTCATGGAGTCTCTTCACAGCAATAGAAACCCTAACTCAGAGAGTGCTCTTGTCTTCTTCATGATCTTAAGGAACAAGCTGTCCATGGTGACAATTAAGTTTCATTCTCCTTGGATTGCATTGTCTTCCACCTGAGCATTTCTTGACCTTTTAACAAAGTGATGTTTTGACAGAATGAGTAAGTAAATGAAACTGAAGTGATGTGAGATGTAGTATTGACTATGACATCTTCCTACATGGCCAAGTGGGCAAGAGTGGACTGGCATGATAGAGAAACAGAGACAAAACTGAGGAAGAGTCCCTCTATCACTGCTCATCATTTGACAGAAAATATTAAATATGAGTGTAAAATGAAAACAACTAGTTTAGAAAATCTGTGGCTTCTTATAAATTGGACCCTAGACTTGTCCTCTGACCCAACAGTTATTCTACTGGATATTTATTTGGAGAAATGCATGTATATGCCACCAAAAGACCGATAAGTGAAATTTACAATCAACTTTACATATAATAATCAAAAATAGAAACAATCCAAATATCTAGCAAAAAAAATTGTTTTGGTTGTGGCATATTTCTACAATGAAGTTCTATTTAGTAGCATCAAAAAGGAAGAAATTCTTAGCAGATACAGAACACAGATGAACCTATAGTAAATGAAAGAAAACAGGTCAACGAGTTCACTTTGGATAAATCCCTAGGACTTTTTTCACTTTGAATAAGCTCCTCTGGGAAGTTTCCATCCTTCTGACCCTCTAGGCTCCACTCCTTCATCTCCCTTCCTTGCCCATCAGTAGGCTCTATTCCTTTCCATCTGATAAGCCTTCCATCTCCCCTGGGGTCTTGGTTCTCTGAGCCTCACCCTATGGGTGACTTAGATTCTTGCTATCTCACTTCCATGTGCTGCCAGGCTCCCAGCTACTCTGGGACCTTCCATATCCATGTCTCAGATTAAGTCTGCTCCTTCCCACCCTATACTTTGTCTGCTTGTCCAGGATACCACTTCTCAGCCCTCCCAGGATCTCACTTCCCAGGCCCACTACTCCCCGATGAACATAAATGCAAATGTTCTCAATAAAGTCCTGGCAAAACAAGATCAGATCAACAAGATCATTCATCACAATCAAGTTCACTTCATTGCAGAGATACAAGTCTAATTTAATATACATAAATGAGTAAATGTTGTCTGTCACGTTAAACACACTTAAAGACAGATATCACACGATCAACTCATCATTTTAAAAGTTACAAATGCCTTTGAAAAAACTCAACATCCCTTCATGAAAAAGACCATGGAGCAGTATGATAGTTAATCCTTATTGTTCACTTGACACACCTGGAAACCTCACTTAAGGAGTTACTCTGCTCCCACCAGACCGAACTGTGTGCTTGTCTATTGGGCATTTTCTTTGTTTCTAATAGCTATAGGAGTCCTTAGCCCACTAAGGTCAGTAAGTACTGCCCATATGCAGGTGGGCCTAAGGTGTGTAAGAAAGTCAGACGAAAATAATCCTGGGAGCAAGGCAGAAGGCAGCAGCTTTCCTCTGTGGTTCCTACCTCTGTTCCTTCTTGAGTCCCTACACTGACTTCCTCATTGATGAACTGTGACCTGGAAGTGTAAGTCAAATAAGCCATTTCTTTCTCAAGTTGCTTTTGGTCATGGCAAACCAGAACAAGTGGCTAGAGATGGAGAGACAGGAGACTACAACAGCATAATAATTGTTATGTATGACAAACCTATAGTCAACAACAGGCTAAATCGAGAAAACTGAAAGTGCTCCCAGTAAGATCAGGAACCAGACAAGAATGTCTGTTCCCTCCATTCCTGTCCAATACCATACTTGAAATCTTCGCTACAGCATTAAGACAATTGGAATAAATAAAAAGGGGCTGCACATAGGAAAGGATGAAATCAAAGCATCTTTATTTTCAGATAATATGATTCTATACATAAGAGACCCTAAAGACTTCACAAAAACATTCCTAGAACTGATACATTCTTTCATCAAAGTGTCAAAATACAAAATTTTATACTTAAAAATAAATAGCCTTCATATATAGCAACGACAAACATGCTGAAAAAGAAGTTATGGAAACAATCTCATTCATGATAACCACAAAATAAAATAAAAGCCCTGGAAATAAGCCAAACCAAAAACACAAAAGGCTTCTATAGTGAAAATTCTAAAGGACTATAAAAAAATTGAAAAAAACAAGAGACAGAAAGACCGCCTATACTTTCGGATCTTAACAATCAATATTGTGAAATTAGCTTGCTAGCAAAAGCAATCTACAGGTTCAATGCAATCCAATCAAAATGTTAAGAACTTTCTTTACAAAGAAAGAAAAAAATCTCAAAATCTATATAGAGGAACAAAAGACCAAAGATAGCCAAAGTCATTCTGAACAAAAAGAATACTGCATAGGTTATCCCTACACCTTATTTCAAATTATATTACAGAGTCATAGAAATTTAAACAGCATGGTACTGAAAAGAAATAAGACAAATAGATCAATGGAATAAAATAGAAGGCCCAGATACAACTCCATATAACTATAGCTACTTGATCTTTGCCAAAGATGTTAAAAATATACATTAGAGAAAAGACAAAATTTTCAACAAATGGTGCTGAGAAACCTGGATATCCACATACTGGAAAAGAAAGTAGAGCCTTAACTGCCCCCCCCCATCTTTGCCAGCAATACATCTGACAGAGGTTTAGTGTCTAGAGTCTACAAAGAAGTCAAAACAATACACACTAAGAAAACAAACAACCCAATTTTAAAACTTAACAATGGAACTACTTCTAGTTGCTTTTAAATTGTTGGGTTAAAACACCACAACCAAGACAACTTGTAAATAAAACATATGATAATTTTACTTAAAATAAAACAATTAATAAAATAAAACATTTGACTAACTAAAACTGTTTCAGATGGTTAGAGCCCGTAACAGTGGGTCAAAGGAACTGCTTAGAGCTTATATCTTTATCCATAATCATGAAGCAGAGAAAGCACATTGGGAATCACACAAGTCTTTTGGAGCCTCAGTGTCCACCCCTAGTGACATACCTCCTTCATACCTCTAATCCTTCCCAAACAGTTCCACCAACTGGGGACCAAGTATTCAAATATTAGCCTATGGCTGCCATTCTCATTCAAACCATTATACTTGCCCACCATAACTAGATGGTAAGACACTGTTCCTAAAAACACCACACACTTTTGGTTGCAGGGCACAGAGAAATCAACTTTGAACTGACAAGGAAACTCTCCCCATTGACTTGCTCTAATAGTACTGGAAGGTTAAGATATGCAGGCCACTGTGGAAGAAGAGACATCAATGGTCTTACCCAGTGCTGGCCTCTGCATGTTAAAACACTGACCTGCCAGGAAAATATAACCCACTGCAATTACAGCAAAACAGTTTATGAAGTTACCAACTTCTTTCATTTTTCCTGGATCTGTGATATAGTCCACAAGAGGGAATTTACATCTACTACTACAAACATAGACAAAAACCCACAGTTATGGAAATCATAGGCCCTAGAGGAGAACCAATTGGTGCTATTTTTCTAAATGTTCAGGTTGTCAAACTTCTTTCTAAATATTTATGCTATATCCCTAGATTTATTCTGTTTCAATTTTCATGAAAAAAGTTTCTTATTGCAATGAGAAATGGTTAATGTAGAGGTGCATAAAATAAGTGACTATAAGTATTCACTCATAAATGAGACAGCTATATGGACACTTCACTCTCCCAAAGACTCTGGGAACATGAAAAAAAGGAGGAAAAATGCAAAAGCCAGAGAATGGCAAGCATCCTGTGCAATGCTCTCTTTTTGACATGGCATGACCATTGCACATGTGAATTCACAGCAGTAGTTACATGTACAAGTAGTCACCTGTAGGGAGGGTCTCCTGAAGCCCCACTATTAGCTAAGAAAATATTGGCAGTTGGTGGTTGTTGGGGAGAGTCACTATTCGCTAAGAATGTGGGCACTGGTAAGTTCCCTGTGACCCACAGGATGGCCCCATACCCATGAGCAGATGGGCAGCATTAGCTGAATGTAGAGCTTGAAGAATAATAAATGAGTGAATGAGTAAATAAATAAATAAATAAATAAATAAATAAATAAATAAATAAATAAATAAATGGAAAATAAAGGTGTAGCATTGGAAAGGCTATGACATGGGATGGAGGTCCTTGAGGAAATTAAACAAGGGTAATAATGGGTGGATGTGACCAAGATACAGTTTATACATACATGGAATTTTCAAAATTCAAACTGTTTAAAATATACCTTGTTTGATTCCTTTTTTAGTGAAGCTTTAGAAGAAGGAAAACTAATACATAATACTAAAAATCGTGTTATATGGCAAGGATATTGGACCTGGAAATGATTGTAAAGTTATTAAAAGGGGAATTTTAGGAAAATATGTTAACTCTTGATTGTGGTGATGTATCTGTGGGAGACTATACATGTCACAATTCAAATTCTGTGCCTAAGAGCTAGCTGTTCATGTAACTGAATTTAATACCAAAAAGAAAATTAGATTTAGGGGAAAATAATTGTATAGGAAAACTGTACTAACAAATGACTTTTCAATGATGAAATTTCAAGATACTCCAGAGAGGGACGGGGAGAGAGAGAGAGAGAGAGAGAGAGAGAGAGAGAGAGAGAGAGAGAGAAAGAGAGCCATGCAGAGCATCTACTGGAGTCCAGGAACAGCAGTGTCTGGGGGTTGGGCCCTGTGATCTTTACCAGTACATTCCTTCAACCACTAAGCTTTCTAAGTGACGCTTCATGAGTAGTCACATACCCTTTCTACCCTTAGTTACCACAAACCATGGACCTCACATTACCTGCAGCCAGTAGCCCAAAATAAAGAGTCTCTTCCCACAATTGTGAAGCCCAAGTTACCCTCAAAACCTCAAGGATCCACCGTCTAAACAACTAGACTAATTATTGAAATGAGTCTACACATTCCAGATAACACACCTCTTCTACCAGGGACAGAACTATCACAAACACTCAGGAAACCTCAGCGCCACTCCTTGATTATCCATTCCTCTCTTCATCAGTCTTACTGGATACAGGGAGGTATTGGAAGGGGCAGGATCTTAGATAATTTTGGAAATGCTTTATCAAATTTTCTCATTTCTTAATGCATGATAGGAGGCACCCCAGTAAACAAGAGACCAGAGAACACAATTTCTCTCTAGGATACTAAATCTTCAATGAGGTTCACCTACCCTAGAAGGTTCACCAGGGTTTCCAAACATTTTGTGTTTAAACAAACCAGACTCAAGCTGAAAAATGATGCCTGCTAGGAAGCTCAGTATCTGTCAGATCAAGCTAACATGCTGCATCTTGGAATAATTGCCCCACGACTTAACATGTAGCCATGCACTCAGCAGGTACTTAATAAATGCTCTGACAAAATCCGTATTAAGATAAGGAATTGTTGGCTTATTTTTATGGTAGCAAGAAGCTCAAAATGGGCTATACAAATTCGTTCACCTACGTAATTAAGATCCATTGGATCATAAGAATTGTCTGCTAGACTTTTTTCCCCAGAAGGTGACAGCATATTGTTTCCTCTGAGTTACCTAAGGGAATGCAGGTGTCTGAGTCAAAATGTCTATTTTTACTTTCCTTCCAAAAAAGTTACTACATAGAAATTTAGGAGCTGGCCTGCTCCAGCAAGTCCCCTGGAACACACTACTTTTAATGACTGTCTACCCGAAGCTCATACTTACCTGTCTCACATGATTATTGTGGAAACCTAAGGCGGTGCCCAGCACCGTGTTTAGCATAAAGTGAGTCTCAAAAATCACATGAGGTTTTATCCACAGCAGAGCTTCTCTTTCTACAAGCTCTTGGGCACTTGGCCCTGACCCTTCCCCTTAGGCTCGCACTCCCTGCCCCACTCACACTTTCTGCAGCCAAAGTGAGGGTGTCATGTTCTGATCCAGCTCACACTTGGGCCTCTAGGGAACAGTAGACAAGTGATGCTTCAAGAATCTGGAGCAAGCAAACAAAAGAGATGGCAGCCTGTGCTCCAAAGTCCCAACCTGAACTAAGCAGCAATTCCAAAACAGCCTGAAACTGGGGCACGGTGAGGCATTATGTAACCAAAAGCTCTTTTCTTTATTCCATCAGCAAACATTTTCTGCTTGATTTTATATAAACAGTGCAGAATTTCCTAGCAGTCATATCTTCAAGGGGGCTTGCTACAGTCACTGTCTGATTTAGAAGGCAAGCCCCATTGTTTCAGCTGATCCCTTCTCTCGCTCCCTCAGACCAGATGCTTTTGTGGGTGAATTGTCTCTACTTAGAGATCAAGCTTTAGTTTAAAACCTCTGAGATGATAACACAACAAGCCTTAGTTGTCCAACATAGTATCATCAACACACAAAGACCCTTTTGGTCAGAACTGGGAGACTGATCTACTGGGAACTTTCCAGACAGGATGATTCAAAAGTATGTCAAGGCAGGGCTGAGCCTTGGTGAGACTAAACACATATGTGACAATGCAGTAGCTCCTAAGCTTCTCTAATTGTTTATATATAAACATATATATATATATATATAAATGTTTTAGATAGGAAGCTATTCAATAAATAGAGAGGTACTCTCTTATTCTCATTGTATAGGCAAGGAAACAGAGAATCATGGTGACATGGTGAATAAATGATAAAACCCAAATTCAAATCACTCAGGGTGCACTCTAGACTGTACAGCCTTATCTCCCACACCACATTTTGAATGCAGTTACCAAAAATGAACATAGAATATAATTAAGCTCTGTCTCATGTTCCTACCCTGGTGACAGGTTTCCTTCTCATGACAATAGAAAATAATTGTTACCCCATGGGGCTATAGTATATGCAGGATGCAGAATTAAATACAACATAGCTCTTCTTCTCTAGAACTAGAGTGCAAAACATATTACCAATGATAATTAATTAAATGACTTATAAATTAAATGTGAATAGTGGCTGAAATATTAAGCATTATTGATTTAATTACATTAAATGTGAATCTATTGATATAAAACATTTCACTACAGAGAAAGTTCTGTTGACCATCGTGCTCTTAGCCCATCACTCAAAGAGGATTCCCTGAAGCAGCAGCATTAGCATCCTAAGGAGCTTTCTATAAATTCAGCTGTATGTCCTACATCAGGCCTATCCAACAACTCAGTATCCATGGAAGATGCATATTACCTTTCAGCTTCAAAAGTACTAAAGTCTAGAACCTTTTTCTACTCTTCTATTTTTATCAATAATCCCAATATCTTTTATTACTCTCTCTCTCTCTCTCTCTCTCTCTCTCTCTCTCTCTCTCTCTCTCTTTCTCTCTTCCTATTCCTTGCTAGAGTACTCACTAATAATTTTCTTTGCAAACAAATAATGCAAATAGAATGCTTCTTCCTGGGACATTTGCTTTATAATAAAGTAACAATAAATTGTAGCTATCTAGATGGAAGTAAAGAAGAGATCAATATTGGTGTGGCAGGCAGTGGTGTTCCACTAGAATTCCACATAGAGAGAACGTGGAGTTCCCATGGAACTAGCAAGCAATGCAGTGAAGGGAGAAAGAGCTGCTCTGGGGTGATTGCCATCCCTGTAGAATGATGAGGAATGACCTCCCTCAGGCCTAAAGGAAGACCTGTCTGGAGCATAATTCAGAAAAGAATGAAGCGCCATGAGCGGTATTCAGTGAGATGAACAATTTCTCAGAGTGGGACTGATAACATTTGGGGCTTCAATTATCATTCCTTCCTATGTTTAAACTCTGCAGATGGAGACTGTAGCTCCTTTTCCTAAACAGGCTGTTTTTTTTTTTTTACCTTTTCCCCCTTTCATTCTATGTAACTTCATAGTGCCCATCTCTTCTGACTCTGAGAAGAACCACAGGTCTTGGCTGAGCCAATGGAGAGAATCATAAATGATACTAATACAACTGCCCAAGACTAGACTTTAAGAAATCTGAATGTTTCTCTTTACTTTCTTGTGCCCTCACCATGGTCATGACAATATGCCTGGGCTATCAGTGGAGTGATTTGACACAGATATATCAGAGAGGACCAATCAAAGCCCAAACTGGATTATCTAAGAGCAGCTGACACCCAGGCATGGGTCTGAGCTCAGTCAAGATCAGCAGAAGTAGCCAACTTACCCACAGCTGACCCAAGAGGCATGAGTCACCAGTGTTGAATATGGGAGGCAACTTCTGTCCTGTATTCTGACACACTTATTACATGGTAGAAAATAATGAGCATGATTCTCAATAAGGCAAAACTGTTGTGTATTTCCAAGTCCTTCATAGAGAAAGACTTTGAACAAATCATCGTCATCCTTTTCTACTTCAATGCTCACAACAACCCTACAATATTGCCCCTTATAAATAAGCAAATCAACCCTTTAAGAAAGTCATTGCCATTGGCTATATCAAAGGTCTTGTCTATGAGCCAGGATTTGAACCAGGCTGTACAATTCCAGCTCAGAATCATATCTTAATTTTTTAGTGCTTTCTATACACTGTATGATAGCATGAAAAACTAATCTAAAATCTGCAGTTCTTCCTACTGAAAAAATGGATGAGTTCAAACACACAAATCCCTGGGTACCTATTTCTTCAACTGTTGTAGAAGATGAATAAGCTACTTATGTTTTTCTTCTGTTTCAATGCCATAGTGCTTTATGTGACTGGTTTTCGTTTTTCAAATGTGTAGATTCTTTCCTAGAGTGACCATGTCCAATCTCAGATCTGATAAATGACTATGGACTCAGATCTAAATCTGTTGGCACTGGATTTCTGTTGGGATCTTCTCCAGACTTCACTTGACATGTGAACATGGGCCCACCCTGTTCTCTGGGACTCAGATTCAAAGGATCTGGGTAGGTCTCATGACCACCATGACCTCCTAGGAAAAAATAAATAAAAACAGTTCTCATAGGGCTATGCCAAGCCAGGCAAGATAATAATGTCATGGTTGGCCAGGTGGTGTTGGCACACACCTTTAATCCCAGCTCTCATCAGGCAGAGGCAGGTCAATCTCTGTGAGTTCAAGGCCAGACTGGTCTACTGATTTTTCTAGGATAACCAGGGCTACACAAAAAGTAAACAAACAAACAGAAACTACTGTAATGACTTGGTAAGATGGGTTGAGAAAAGAAAGAATGCTAAAAATAGCACAAAGTCAGATAGAAATGATAATAGCAAATATGATTTGCAATTCAAAAATTGTATATGTTTATATGGAATGATGTGGGATGTCGCTATGTATGCTGTGAATATGTTTTATCACCATTGGTTAATAAAGAAGCTGATTTGGCCAATATCCAGGCAGAATAGAGCCAGGAGGGAAATCCAAACAGAGATACAGAGAGAAAAAGGGTGGAGTCGGAGAGACACCAGCAGCTGCCGGAGGAGTAAGTTTCCAGAGCATTATCTGTAAGCCATAGGACACGTGGCAATACATAGATTATTAGAAATATGTTAATTTATATGTAGCCAGTAAGAAGCCTGAGCCATCAGCCAAACAGTTTTAATTAGTAATTAGTATTAAGCTTCAGAGTAGTTCTTTAGGAACTGGCAGACAGGAGAGAAACCTCCAGTTACAATGGAGCCCTTTTATATTTTGATAGATGCATACATTAATGTTCAAATTATTGTAAAAACATGTAGTTCCTTAAAAATGTACCATTACTTTGTGTTTAGAAAAAAATACAGTACTTTTCTTTATCTATATGAACCATAATTTGTTCCCTTATCTAACAGTAACTTATGACTGTAACAGAACCCCCCCCATCCCCAATTCCTGTCCTCTACAGCCTTGGCTAACCATGATTCTACTTTCTGTTTCTTTGATATCAACTCTTGTACATACACATAGGGAGAGCACATATTAATTATATTATGCCTGACTTACTGACCCTAACACAATGTCTTCCAGTTATAATCATGCTGTTGTGATAATTCAATCCCATTCTTTTGTGGATATATGGTACTCCATTGTGTGTCTGTGTATGGAAATATATACACACATATACATTATTTCTAACTTATTTAAAAATTTTGTACAATATATTTTATTTATACTCTCCCTCTTCCCCCAGTTTCCCCACCTTGGAGCTACTCCCCACCTCCCTACCCACCTAACTTTAGGTCTCTCTCAATAAATTAGTTTTTTAAACGAAAGAAAAAACACACCAAAACAAAATAAAACAAAACAAAACAAAATAAAAACATGGAGACAATTTCATGTTGACCAACTACTCCTGAGTATGAGGCTTGTCCTGGAATTGGTGAGGGAAGTCCTTCTGTAGAAATGGGTTAACCAAAGATATAAGAGCTAGCTAGCAATACGCCTAAGTGACTGGTCAAGCAGTGATTTAAATAATAAGTTTCTGAGTGATTATTTTGGGTCTAAGTATCCAGGAACAAACAAGCAGCCTCCGCCAACATGGAATGATCTCAACAGAGAATATAGTAGAATTCCTGGCCAGGTTTAGACAGCTCAGGAAGACTATTTTACCTTCAGAGTCTATGTCTTATTGGTTAAAACATCACCAGACTTAAACTTCAATTTGATTTCAATTTCCTAATCCCACATTTTAGTTCTCTCATGAGAATTAATCCTTAATAAACATTTGTAATCCAAACTCTGTCTTAGGACCTGCTTCAAAGACAATAAGCCAAAGTCAGTTTAAGAATCAGTGATCTTAGTAATAACTGACTCATCCAATTAAAGTCTCATTTTAAAAATTAATAGTAAATGATTAAAGAGAAGAAGAAAGGAAAGCAGTAAATTAATAGGACCTAATCACTTCCCAAGACTGACAATTGAAAACCACAATCTTGAACAAATTGGATCACTGCAGCAGTAGCTGTTGGTAACTCCACCAGCCTGCAGGAGGATGACAAAAATAAGAGCTGATCTAGTCTGTGCTCAGACTACTAACAGTCTTCCAGATTCCTCAAGAGGCAAAGAAATAAAACAGAGTGGGGAGGGGAGCTGAGAAAAGGGGCCACATGAATCCCATTGTCTGAGTGAACTCCCAGAAGTTCTTCCCTCGTTCATTTCCTTTTGGTTTGTGGTACCATCCTTTCATGAGGAATAATAATGAGAGATACACATTAGTCTATTACCAGCTAAGAGCTGCCTCTGTTTTACATCCATTACCACTGAAAGCAGCCCTATGACAGCGACATGGGTATTATTGCTCACTCTCTCTTCTTCCTTCCATGGGAAATGTATAATTACTTACTATTTCATGTTGAACTTGGCCGTATGACTTGTTTGCCTAATAAAATGTGAGTGCAAGTAGAAACTCTGGAAGAGATTGTTAAGTGGTTGGCTCACTCTCTTGGGTTTCTGACATCTACTCAGAGAACTACTGCTTTGAGAGGCACCCACCAATGGAGGAGATCTGAGCCCAACTGCAGACTGAGATCAGAAGCCCAACAGTTGGCCTACAGATACTCTGGGATGAAAAACCCACCCATGATTATCTAAGCATTGGAATGTAAGGGGAGCTACTTGTTACACGGCCTTTCCACTGTACTCAACCTTAACTGGCACAAGTTCAATGCTCATTTCTATTTGCAGATGAAGAAGTTCAATTGCAGAGGAATGTATTAGCTTAACTAATATCGTGCACTTAAATTAGTTGTAAAGCTAGAGCTTAAAACAATATAATTTTAGAGCAGAACCTTATCTCCATCTTACATTGCATACACAGTGTTTGGAAATAAAGTCACGTAACACATGCGAAAGGTTATGAGAGCTTCAAATCCCACACCGAACCAATATGAGTTTTAGTTCTTGATCCTCCCCCCCTTTTTAGCATTCTTAGACGATACTGCCTATGAATATATCAACATTTAACACATGGCTACTATGAATATTATATAACCAAAGAAATTGCATTAGAATGTCCAATTATATCATGGACTCAGGAACTGTGCATATAATTTCCGTTTACAGAAGATAGTGAGTTATCATTGAAAAAATACATGATTTTCTTACCAATGGAAAACTCACGGCAACTTCCAAGTGCAAGAGAGATGAAGAGCATGTTGAGTCAGTCTATGCACAGCAAGAAAAGACGCACGTGCAAGGATTGTACTTGCGTTCAATTACGCAATTAACTGAATAATCAATTATATGTATTTTAGGTTTTTCCCATCACAGGGATGGGAGAAATTGCTCCTCTTGTTTTTCTACATTTACAAGCAAGGTTTTGCCCCACCATACTGAAATGTGTACAATTAAGTGAAAAGATTTATGTGAAGGCTCCCAGCCCCCTGCTTTGTCTTTACATTTGCTGAATTTAGACTATGAGAAATTCCCGAGCCTTCCTGGGGAATTTCAAGACCCAAACAGAACTTCCATGCTCACCCTTCCTCAGGACAACTCCATCCATCACTCCTGCTGTCATGACTGCTTTCACAGCCCTCGGAAGAGATAAACTTGTGACCTGGGCTAGGATGTTAGCACTGACTCTTGCTGAGCAGTTGAGCAATATAAAGGGCATCTGGCACTTTAATTTATTCCGTCAGACTTCCCACCGTCTCACAGGAGGCTATTTGCCACAGTTCTCCCTGCTCTTTCAACTTGAACCATTCATACACCTCACTAGAGAGGCATAACTGTAAAAGGCCCAAACCATTAGTCTAGATTCTTTCCAGACCCATTCAGCAGGTATGCCCTAAAGACAATGCCATGTCGTAAATGACCTCAAAAGGAGCCTGCCACAGAATACTTACTGGAAAGATGGCCAAGGGTGGAGGAGACATAGCAAAGAAAGCATTTTAAGATTCTGCCTCTAATTGACTGAAATGCATTTTAGCTTGTTTAGTCTGTGAACATCATGAACATAAGGATGACATAATATTGTTCTGCTCATCCCCATGTTGGATGAGCAAATGGTTCTTTTACGACTCTCTAAGGGTGTCATCAGTGATTTTCGAAAGACAGCTGAGAAGGTAAGGATGCATAATTAGCTACAAAGTGAAACAAAATATCTGCCATTTCTGAGCTCTTCTTAAGAGGCTTGCTGTAACCCTGACCCTGGCTGATTCATGATGGGAACTACACAGTAACGATCTCCGTCTCTTCCTTCAGGATGCTCACGAAGCTGGTACTCGTGCAGCAGACAACTGTGAGCAGCAAATTCAAACTGTGCCCTAGTCCCTGAGAATGAATGCAAGGCTAAGTCAGTCAATTATCTTGATTTTAAAGAGAAAGAAAGTTGGGGGCTGTAGGATGCCTCATTCAGTAATGTGCTTGCCACACAAGCATGAGGACCTAGATTCAATGACCAGCACCCATATTAAAAATCAAGGCTCTGTGGTATGTGCCTATAACAGCAGCACTGGATAGTTAGGAAGACCCCTGGGGTTCAGTGGAAGCCAGTATGAATGAATTGGCAAGCTCCAGGTTCAGTGAGAGATATTAACTAAAAAATTAATAAGATGGATATGATTGGAGAAGACAAATGACACCAACTTCTGGCCTCTACACAAGCACACACACACACACACACACACACACTATACAAAAGGAAGTGACATGTGTCTAAAAGAAGCCAAGGCCATGGCAGTGGGGGGCTAGAGAGAAGAGAAGATGTTTAAGATTCATGCAAACCAGGTTGAGGCAGGAACTCTACACCAAGAAAGCTTTTGGGGTGGGTCTTAAAGCAAGATATAGACTTATGAGGGTGAAGAGAGGGCTTTCTAAATCATGCAAATTCCACTCCAGTGCAAAAAATAAGAGAGGGGAAACAGGCAGGTACCTAATAAGGTCCCTGACCTATGATAGTATGATATATTTTTTCAACTTTCCAATGCTGCTAGAGTCCCATGCATTTAGCCGCAACCTCTGCTTCGATGTGGAGTTCTGATGTACTCTGGGGTTTGCAGTTCCTACCCTACAACATGCTCCCAAGTGTGAACCACCGGCACATCATGCACTGTGTTACTGAGCAGGGCTGTCTGGCAAGTTACAATATCCAGTATCCAATGGATTTATCAGGATTTGAGCCAATCATAAGTCAGCCTTGGTACACAGAAATAACAGTTTCACTTGACTCAACTGGAAAGAGCATAATTGCCCCTAATGGGCCATAAGATAAGTAAATTCCTGCTGTCCATTATCATGAGGCTCAGGAAACTGTCATTTATTGAGAAATCTACTGTGTTCTGGGTGTTGTGGAGACAGAATGGGCAAGGATCCAAGATGCTCTCCTGGTCTGACTAAAGTAGCTTGCTTTTTATCTAGTTGTCATAGTAAAGTTTCTCGACAAGATTTCATTTGGGGACCAAATATGAAATTGTTGCTGTCAGCAAAGGTGAGCTTTGCAACATTTTTCCAAGAATGACTGACTCAGAAGATCAAACGCCAAAAGGTGAATCCGGTAGCAGCAGTGTGTAAGATGGATTAGAGGGAGAAGGGCATAAACCAGAGATGAGTGAGACACTATTGTGACATCCCCAGGTGCAGAACTCAAGGGCATCAGTAGGGGAGATTTATTTATAAGCCCTACAAAGATGCTAGCCTTCTGAGGCCTTAGGAAAGAAATGGAATACAGACAGAAATAAGGGTAAGGCCGAGAAACAGAATATTGTTCACTATAGATAAATAACACAGAACATAAAACAGGTATGGACATTGAAAAGCCAAGTTCAGTTTGGGAAATGTAAAGTTTGAAATCCTGGCAGGATTTCCAGGGGGCAAACATCTTGGTGAAAACGGCTCTCAGCATCCCCAGCATCTTTCTGTCACTCACTGTTACAGCCTCCCGCTAGAAAAGCCCGCTAGAGAAGACTGCCCCACCCAACCATGCAAAGATGGGTTGATTTCCATCCTTGTCACTGGGTGGCATCTCCAAAGTTTCTTGGTACTCATGGTTATCCCAGAAAAACATTACCATCATGATGACTCACCATGCAGGCTCTCCATTGCTTCTCATTGTGGACAGAATAAAGCCAAGGTTCCTAGCCCAATTCAATACCACCCATGAACCATCCATGACCATCCATGATCATTCTCAGATAACACCAACAAAGTGCCTTTCTGCCATGCCTCTCTCTGTCTCACTGCCCTGCTCTGCTCCAAGAACAGCCTGCACCTGACACCTAAGCATATCTATCTTTATTCCTTCCAAGCCTCCAAAGCTCATTGATATCCCTCCCAGGCTTCTCGTGACCTTACCTGTGCCCATTCTCAAAACTGTGATACTTCCTACTCTTCTTTCCTTATTCCTAAACCTCTTTTTTGACTCCTCCAGGTCAGAAGCAGTGTTTCATCCCTCAGCAATCAGGAAGGTGTCTTGCTGTTTGCTCATATGTGATATGGGGGTTCTAATTATGCCGACACCACAGGGTTGTTTTGAAAAATCAAATAAATGCTCCACAAATGATTATCAATATTATTTGATGTTAGGCATTGGTCTGGACAACTAAAGAATAATATGAAGTCCCTGACCCCAAACTCCAGTGTGGAGAAAAGACACATGACCTGACCAACCTCTACAGTTGGTTAGAGAAAGTTGCAAGTATTGCAGCAATGCTTTGCTCTCTTCTCTGTATGTTCTAGAATGTCAGGCATCCATCTCCCCATGAGCCTTGGACAAAGCAGAGATGCTACAATAGTTTCTAGTTCTTTAGAAAGTGTATCTTACTCCCCATTTTTTAATTCTTTTTACTTCTACCAGGAGACTGTACTAAATAATTGTATTTTTGTAAATGAATACTTTTGCTTCAAGAGCTGAAAATTTTCTACTCATCTAACTACACTTCAAAATAATATTAACAGTTCACAATATCAGGCCTTCCAGTCACATCTTCATGCTTCTGTACCTGATATCACAATGCAGCTACCCACACACATATTCAGTGATATGAAAAATGCACCAAGTCTGTAGCCAAAAAATAAAAATGAATAAAGAAATTCTAGTCTCTGCTCTACTAGAACAAGGTGTTGTGAGGGAGCTATGCTGTTCCACCTGTTCTATGCTCAACAGAAGAGTCTCCCAGCCCTCCTTGATTGTAAACCTTGCACCTGAG
Organism: Ondatra zibethicus; assembly: GCA_004026605.1. Classification (NCBI taxonomy): domain Eukaryota; kingdom Metazoa; phylum Chordata; class Mammalia; order Rodentia; family Cricetidae; genus Ondatra; species Ondatra zibethicus. Next base: position 135,538 of record PVIU01001442.1, on the reverse strand, counting down.
GGGGTCACTTAAATGCATATTCCTGGCTTCCGATCCACCTTGTCAGAACCTGCACAGAGGAACCTGGAAACCTGTACCCGGTGCAATCACCTGCAGTGATTAGGACAATGGCCAGGCTTGAGAGTCCCCCCTCTTCCTATGAGAACATCTGCTCCAGTGTCCTCAGAGATTTTGGGAGTGAGAAACTCTTAAGAACAAGATCTTGTATCCTTGCTTTATGCTCAGGCACCACTCTTCCTCCTCCTCCTCCTTCTCCTCTTCCTCCTCCTTCTTTCTTCTTCTTCTTTTCCTTCTTCTCTTTCCAATTGCAGTTTCTGATCAACATAAATATTTCAGCCATTTATTATTCTTTCACAATGACACCTACAAGCAAAGAAAATCTTTAATTATTTTGGGGCCTCTTAAGGCCTTAAATCCAGTCTTGAACATGTGACACAAAATCTCCTTTATCAGATGAAGTTGTTACAGTTGCTGAATCGGTTGAATCCGCTGTGGAGGCAGAACTGCTTCCGCTACCCAACTGTGTTGTTTTTAAATCTGATGGGCTCCAGTCTGTTTACAGAAAGATTCATCTAAGGAATTATACTCAGTGTGACTTGCTTTGAAGGAGCCTCTTCTATAAAATACCATTTTGCTGGGGCTTTTGCTCAATTGACTTAAGAGTCATCATGTTCCTTTCATTCTCCCAGTAGAACTTCAGGGCTCAGCTCTGCAAACCCCAGCATTTGTGCTTTCAAGAACAAAAAGAGTGTCTAGGAAAGCGTCAGAGAAGCTTCCAGACTCTGCACTTTATGAAACACAGCCATCTCCCTGTATCGAACACTAATGCATCCATACCCCACAAGAAACTAACTCCCAAGAAAGACATGGTCCTTTCCTCAGGTGCAGACAGAAGAAACCTGACACTGTGGGGCCCTATATTTCTTTCTGGCTAAGGGCTCTCAACCCCTGGCATCTGACTGTCCCAAACTCAGCTTTTACTTAAATAGTTACACTCATTTAAGATGTTTGTACTTTGCATGGATCCCAATTTCCCCACATGAAAAAATAATGATGCCTGCCTTAAAATGATGCTGTGAAATTAAAATAGATATTACATAAAGGCCTTAAACTAAATCATACCACAGAGTAAGTGTTCCGTGAGTGATAGCTACTAGTACTTATTGTGAGGATTTAGGATTTGAGGCAAAATAAGTAAAAAGAGTTTCTGTGTTCCTTTTTACTTTACTGTGTTTCCCCCCCACACACACACCTCAAATATTTCTTTATATCAATAAGCTTACTCAACCAAGGGGCTAGCCAGTGTGCCACCATCTCTTCCTCTACCCCACACTTAAAAGCACTACCATCTGGATCACAAGGCTCTTTCTCATTTTCCTATCCTTATAATATCTTAATAATCCTTTCATTCCAACAAAGCCAGCCCTTTGCTTGAGCTCATCCAGTACTGGCACCTTCCTGGCAACTGGTAGGTCAACCTCAATTGTCCTTGATAGCTAGAATCCAGTAGACACCCAATGTGTATGAAACTCGGGGCTTCAAAGATGCTCTCCAAAAAGCTGTCACTGTAATGTAAGACTGGCCTTCCAAAGGAGAAAGAAGAAAAGAAAGACATAGTTGATTGCTGGGCCAAGAATGAACATGAAGTGGCAGATATTTCTATTGAAATTCGTGTGCCCTGAAAGATGGACACTTGCTGTAGATGTAGAACTACAGAACCCTGAGGAGTCACTTCCAGAAAGGGACAAGAGAGCCCTCCTAGCCTGTTGATGATTTACTTGGCAGAGGAGGCAGGTTGGAACCGGTTTTTCAACAGAAGACCTAGAACAGCATCAGCACTTTGGCCTTCAGCCTCACAAGCTCATTTCCTACTGAGCAAAACGATTCTGTGTGAAAGTCAAACCACACAGAAAGCTGGCTGATGGTAAGGTTTCCAGGAAGAAAAAAACCTTAATGCCAAGGCAACCAAAAACCTAGATTTCAGTTATTTAAAGTAAAGGATTTTGAGAGTAGGATAATGTTCAGTGAAAAGCAGTTTGAAAGGCTGCTCCAAATTTATTTCAACTATGCTCAATTCAGCTCAGATTATGTGTTACTTTCCCTCAAGAGTTAAGAAACAGAAATCATTAGTAAAACATAATGTTCAAAGTATATGGCAGAGTTGCCTCTTTATGGAGTTTTTATTACATCCTGTTCACTGGAACACAAAAACTCAAGTCTATTCCCAGAACCTATTATCTTGGTTAGAATTCTTCTATTCAGAAGAAATTGAGTGAACTTTCGATATTTGGTTCAAATCCAAGGGGAGGGGGCTGGGAACACACAGTTCTACCCCTGAAAAAAATATGAATTATTCAGAAGAAATTTCTCATAATGGCTTAATCTTCTCCATTTCCACATATTTCTAACTGATGGAGGTTCAGGAAGTAAAGAAGTTACACCCATGCTAGTTCCAACTGAAGGGCCCTATGGCATTGTGGGAGTGGCTTGTTCTTATCAGCGTCACTGTTGAGAGGACAAGACCTCCGGGATAACCCAGTCCTGGGAAATCAGTGCCACTTCCCTACCCTAACGTAGTAGTTTCATTGGTGAAAAAAACATCTCCCAAATAATGCATTCCATCTGTGTGAGGACATTAAAGGAGATGGCTTTTCAATCTCAGAATATCCCAGTATAGATTTTTCCCCCTGTTGTCTGCTTTATTTGCTAGTTATTTATGTGTGTTAAGGATTGAGCCTAGGGCCACGTGCATGCTAAGTACATGATTTACCACTGAGCCATCCCCCACCCAGGAAAGTGATTTTGTTGTTGTTGTTGTTGTTAGCAGAGGTGGTATAGGCGAGAGGGGAAAAGATAAAAGAATGAAAATCTGTTTTTGCAGAAGGTTTTGTTTTGCTCAATGGGGTGTCTAAGCTATTCTCAAGACACCCCACACAAAGCAAAGCAGCTTAATATGATTGTACTTCTGTCTGTTATCTTCCTTGCTACTGTGGCTCTCTCTGGCACTAAAACTGTGCTACCCAAGGAAGCCATGTATGTTCTCAGGCTGGGTAAATGAGGAAAAGTTGGCACATAGATAAAGAAAGTTACCATGGAAACATGAGCAGAAACATCACACAATTTTTGCACATAAACAAGTTGCAGATATTTAAAGTACATATTAGATGGAGATGAGAAAAGGCAAACCTGATTACAGGTTGGGAAAGAGCAAGGAAGAGAAATGGTTAAAGGAACTGAGCTTGGCCCCTCAGGGTGGTTGAGCAATACATTGAGTGTTATTAGATCAAAGTTCTCCATCTCCAAGGAGAAAACAACCAAAAATTGGCTTTAAGTCAGTCCAGAAAGATGTCAGCTTAGCTTTTAGGATGAATTCTTGATGTATAAGTTGATAAGTATCAGATTGGGTTACAAAGAGAAGCCTGGAAATCTCCCTCCCAGGAGATGCCTGAGACAGGAAAAGCCCAACACCATGCATGGCCATTGCAAGTGGCCGATTCACCCAAAGCTATAGGAACACACTGGAAGACTCCCCGGGGTTCTTAGGGGCTTGGGATTCTAATAATTCAACTAGCATAAAGCTGTAAAGTAACTGCTCCGGTTTAAGTTCAGTGATTTTAGCAAATTCCAAATACTTCTCCTTCATACAAATGAGGTTAGCAACAAGAGCACATTTTACAAGGACATTTTACAACCAATCAGCACCTAATGGGATGAGATAAACGCATGCTTTTTGCTTAATATGGCAAGTGGCTGAACGTAGTTTAAAATACAACCAGAGTGCATGGTGCAATTAAATAAATGGACAGGGGGAACCATGTGCAGGGCAACCATGCAAATGTGAGCACTTCAGGAAGAAAGCTGGGGCATGCACACTGCTCACATGGGGAAATGCCACTGGATTCCTGAACCAAAAAGCAGTCTGCCTCTTTGAGGAAATGCAGGGTCAGCTTTTGTACTTTTGGTCTCAAGGGAAAGTTATCTATGCTGCCAGAACATGGGGGAAACAACACCAAGAAGGAAAATGAATTTCTTTTCTAGTGCTGCTGTGGATCCTGGGTGGAGAAGAAATAGGTCCTCTGCAGAGGCCTGAACACTTCTCCTGTCGAGGGTTAGACTCACCCCTGACACACTCTAAAATTATCATGGATCCAGCGACTTACAATCAAAAGAAATGGAGAAATAACACTCTCTCCTCTCCTTCCCCCTCCCCCTCTCATCTCCTTTCCCTCTATCTAAGATCAGGGCTCCAGGAAACATAGGTCCTTTAGTCTATAAGAGAGTCATACCACATAGTAGAGAAACCCCACTGGTAGAATGTCTTGTCTCATGAAGTCCCTGTGATGGCCCAATCACCTCTGTCAGAAATGACATGTCCTGCTTCCCCTCTACCTGAGGAGAAAGCTATATCCCAGTCTTTAGAATAAAGTTCCTAGGTACCCACTTTAATGCCTTAATTACAGAGCTTCCAAACAGCTTGAGCTCCACCTTAAAATTCTGAGTTCTAGTCATGGAACTATTTTTAAGACAGTTAAATCAGAAGCCTTGGGCTCATATTATTTTGCCAAATAAGCCATGTACATAGAAGTCAAATTCCTTACTAAAAAGTCTCAAACTCTGGCTGGGTGTGCCACTGAGTGAGCCTTTTCATATTCTTTGCACAAAAGATATGCACACAAAGATGTTTTCTTTCTGGTTTCTTGACTCTTTTCCAGGTACTCAGGGACAGGCAGAGCGCTGTAATCCCCTACATCTATGACCTCCCATGAAACAATTCCTATCATCATTAATAATACTGTTATTCCTATCACCACTAATCATTGAAATAAAATGTAAAAAGAATTAACTGTTACTAAACCAAGACAGCCACAGTGTCCCTCTCAAAAGCTGATAAAAGAACCTGAGAAATTCTGCACAGCTCTTTGAAAATTAGAAGCCCCAGCCTAGGACCTCATTCTTCTTTTGAAGTCAGTTGCTTTGAAAGCCCACTGGGTCCCAAACTGGCTCCATCTTACAGGATGGTTTTGACCTGTGACACTGAAACAATTACAGTTGTAATCATATAAACTTTGATTACATGGGACCCTCTGTGCCATTTACACTTAGAGAAGAATAATTCTTAAACTATGTGAATAGAGCAAAACAAAATGGCCCCAAGTGTGACCCAAACCTATACAAAACTCAGAGCTAAGAATGAAGCCACACTTTTAAGAAGGGAACAAGTATTCTGAAAACCTCACAAAATTGGAAACAAGGAAAGTCAATAAAATTTCTTCCAAACCACCTTTCCCTGCCCCTGGAAAGCATTTTATGGGATAATGAAAACCTCTTACAGGGAGCAATGTGATTAAGTAATAAAGGACTGAATTTTCCTTTCTATGTAACACCACGGGGTGCATCCCGGAGAGTCGCAATGGTCTGTGTACAGTTAACTGTGTGTTGGTGAACCACCAGATTACAGGTGTGTGTTAAAAGAGATCCCACTGAGATTTTTTCTAAAACTGGTTAAACAACAGTTCCATTCTCTGGCAACCAATTATGGTTGGTTAGCCAGTTCTCTCCTCCCCGGGAAGCTCAGATGGAGTGCCCAGCTTCAGCAGGGCAAGCAAGTGTGCATAACTTGAAATCTTATGATTCACTGGTTAAAACTATCTAGTTGGAAGAGACTGCATGAAGAATCAACTTTTTCTACTTGTGCTCACAAGAGATTGTGGGCCTCAGCCATAGCAGCTATTCCAGGCCACTAAGTGAAGATATATGACCACCTGTCAGCTCTAGGAATCCGACACTTAAAGGATGGAGAGTGAGCTCCTTCCTGGGTTTAATCTCATCTTGTTCCCTTCAGAAGGATACTTAAGGGCACACAGGTTTGACCCAGACTGTTGCTCTGCAGGTTCCCAGTAACACAAAGGTTAAGCCAGCCAATAAATCAACCACCTAGCCAGGCCTTCATCGCCCTGCACCCTGGACTCTCAGGGCTTTGCAGCCATCTGATATTTCTTTAATGGGATTATTTTGATAGGCAGGGAATTTCTGGAGTCTGTCATTGTGAAAGGACTGCTTCTAACAATATTTATGACATATGCTTTCATGACTCTTTCTTATGTTTTCCCCCAATATTTGAGCTTTGTACATTCCAAATTCTCTCTGAAAACCTTTCCATTGCAAAGTACATGTGTATGTTGTAGGGTGTTGTCATACAGTTTATTTTTCAAGGTTTCATCTTATTTTCAAATATATAGGAAATTGCAAGAATCCTATAAATAAATCCCAACACTCTGTAAGTAGATTGACCAATTTCATTTGCTTGCTTGCTTAGTTGCTTGCTCAGAGCAATGCTGAAGATAGAAACAAGGACCTAGTACATACTAGACAAGCATTCTACCAGCATGCTAAATCTCTGCTCTCCAGATTTACAGAATTTTTAATGTTTTGTTATATTTCCCTTAATATTAGCCCCTCTCTTTGTGTCTCTCTGTCTTTGTCTGTCTGTCTGTCTCTCTTTCATTCTCTGTGTATATGTGCATGTGTGTATCTATACATACACTCAAAGATAGTTACTTCTGAACTGCAGGACTATGACTAAGTAGCATGCCTTTCCTCTACAATACCTCAATGTGCAGTTTTTAAGAACCGATATATAACCACAGTACAATTGTCAAATGTAAGATATTTAACACTGACTTTATACTCTTATACTTTCATAATACACAGACCATGAAAATTCATCATGTCTCCCTAGTAATGATTTAACAACTTTCTGTCCAGTAAAGGATTTAGGTGAATTTACAATGCTCAGTTTTATTGTCTCTCTGTAGAATCCTTTAACTGCAGAAGCCATGATAACCATTTGTCTCTTTTTAGTGCTTGTAATTTCTGTCTGGATTAAGATATTGTCCCATTTCTTTACTGAACAGTGATTATTTGTCCTTCTTTGCTTTTAAATAATTTGGGATGCTGTAAATCTTCTGTTTCTCACTTAATGTGCACCTCTGGGTTGAACATCCATGGATGATTGTTGCCTGAACTATTTGTTACTCTGCTTGTCCTAGCTTGCTTCTTAAAGATACATTGCAGGAAGTTAGTTCACTGACCACCACTACCCAGGTGGAGGAAGGGCTCATAAGGCATGCCCTGCTCCCTGCTCTCCAAGGGGCTATTGGTAAAGAAAAAAGGTAAAGATTGTTGTGGCGAACATTTTCCTCAGTGGTGTAGCTACTGGTAAGTTGTCCATGCTTCTGTAAATAGTGCATCACCTACGCTCACATAAACAAGCCTAGTTAAACCCACTGCAAAGAGGTGATGGATCAACAGGAGGAGGAAGGGGACAAAAGAAAGTAGCGAGGATAAATATGATGATGATATACTGCATTCATGTCTTAAAAATGTCATAAACTTGTTGTTATATGCAATTAATATAGCTAATAAGATCAAGGAAATTTAAGAGCTACATTTCAGAAACTCAGTTCACTGACTACCTCCATAGGGCAAAAGAAAACATCAGACTGCCTGAGCAATCACAGGCTTCCTTATTCACAGGGTGACCACACCATAATGGGGGAGGGAAAGAGAGGCTACAATGAGTACATTACTTTACTACAATATGCTTTTCTTTTATCCTAGTTTCTTAGTTTCTTGGAGGGGGAGGAAAGAGTTCTGACCTCAGAGGTGAGAGTCAAAATCTGAAATCACGACACCATATTCCATGCCTTTGATTCAATATCAAGCGTTTTTCATTATGATTACAGGCAGTCTCTCATCCAGGGCATTTCCCCCCTTTTGTTTGAATTGTTTCTTGAATAAACATCTCAAAATTTAGGATGGCAGCCAACAGAAGATAATCTCCCGAGGGAAATCGCTGCAATCCTTACAATTTCCATCAGCACGAAGTGGAGGAAAATGAAAAGTTACCATTCATTTCCAGAGGAACTGCACTCTACAATAAGGTCCTCCACCTTTCAATCCAAGAAATTAAAGATAGTTTTGAAAATGTTAGATTTTTATAGGATAGCTCATTCTGTAACGTTCTCAAGGAAACAGAAGCACACACTCATTTAACATGTTCATTTGCAAAGAGCTCCTTTGCCTTGTATGAGGATCTCAGAAACCTGATCTGTTAATTACCAAGAGAATACTCTATGAAAGAAACTGTAACCTACTGCTTAAGGGAATCTATCACCTACCCCCTGTGGGGTTTAGCATGTTCACTAAAAATAAGCATATTTCCTTCAGGACAGATGGGAAATGTGAGGTGACAATTCATTCTCCATGAAAAAAATGCAGTTTCTCGAGAGGCAAATTCTCACCTGAAAGTGTGACTACCCACATGCATAAAAAAGAAAAATCAACTCAAAGGTCTGTCAGCAAAACTGAGTGCTGCAGAGGAGTTGTTATAATAAAACAGGAGTTGTTATAATAAAACAGTTTGATGAAAAATAAAGGTAATTTAAAACCAAGTGTTGAGGTCCAACTTACAGGTGCCACTATAGCCAATCATACCTTCCTTCCTGCTGAGTAGAACCCTGACAATGGGAATGAGATTGATGCATCTGTTGCCATCATATGTATTGCATAAACATAATTTATCAAATCCCTGCAGTCTAGAAACGTGAAAAAGACAACACACCTATACATGGAGTAAAACGAGTTTTATCATGCTGCAGTGTCTTCCGTGAGTCTATGTTGTATCTTAGAGGTAGATTGTATTGAATGTGATCCATTTTGTAGGCAATAACACATGAGCACAGTTTTAATACATACTTATACAAAAAATACATTTATTTAAATGATTTTTACCAAGCCACTATTTTGTGGTAGTAGACACTGGGCTGTGTGGGCGCTGGATACATGATGGAGAATAAAGTACAGTATGTACATTGGCAGAATGAAATAATTACAAATAAAAATAATTACACTATTTCAAAAAGAGTTGCAAGTTACTGCACATGAGCAGACTCTACTGTGTTGTAATTTCAGAAGCAATATAATAGACTGACGAGCAGTTGCACAGCATTTACATTGCCTTTGGTATTTTAAGTGACCTGCAGATGATTGCTTTAGGTGAATAGCCAAGTGAAGTAGTGCATATCTGTAATCGTAGCACTTGGAGGCTGAGACAGGAGGATCACAAGTTCAAGTTGAGAGAGTTTCAGGACTGCTTAGACTACACAGTAAGAACCTACCTGAAAAAAAGTTACAAATAGATAAATCATACGGAATATGAAAAACTGTAGCAGCTCATCTTAGGGCTTTAGCATTTTCATATATTGGTGTCTTGGAACCAATTCCATATAGGATGACTACAGATGCAATCCCTACCCTCACAAATACTGTAACATATGCATGGATTTTGTTATTATAACATTATAATTTATTAAAAGTTTTCATAAAGATCAATAATGTCCATTGAAAGATATTATGAATTGTTTATATAAGTTTAATATATTGAGTATATATATTTATTTAAAATGTAAAAAGAAATAAGCGAAATTAATTTATATGATTCATAGTCCCCAAAATATCAAAAATATTAAATAGGAAAAAAATGATATAGTCATCAATAAAAGCTATTTTTGTTCTTTGTTTTTCAATATTAATTAAAGACTGTAGTGACGGCCTCAGCATGCTAGATGAGCACTCTATCATTGAGCTGCACCCTCGGCCCTTATTGATATATTTACATTGTACTTTTTCATATTGAATCTTTAACAGTTGTGGCATATTTTATTCTTCAGACATCTTGATTCAGATGACAAATTTTCACCAGAAATATTCTATTTACCTTTTTATTTCATAAAAGCTTATGGTTCAAAAAGATTGACAATTGCTAGAGAAGTGGCTGAGCAGGTAAAACATTTGTAAGAGTGAAGACTGGAGGACCTGAAGTTCTGCTCCTACAGGGGAGCCAGTTCACTCTCCACACCCTTGTCGGGTAGCATACAACAGCCTGTACCTCCAGGCTAAAGAAGATCTGAAACCTCTGGCTTCTGATGCACTTGTACTCTTGAGCACACATACCCACAGAGAGAGAGAGAGAGAGAGAGAGAGAGAGAGAGAGAGAGAGAGAGAGAGAGAGAATATTAAAACCAAATCTTTTTAAAAATGAGTTCAGACACTAACACCCATATAGCAAGCCAGATGCATCCCAGTACACACCTCTAACTCCAAATCCTGGGAGTAGCCGAGAAAGGAGATGGCTGAAGTTGACCAGCTGCCAGCATAGCTGAACAGGACCCAGAAGACTAAGACAGAAAGTGACAGAGAAAGATACCCAAAATCTTCCTCCATCCTGCCATGTGCACAGGCAGGAATACAGACCACACACCCACCACCTCCACACAATAGCTTTGAACAGATTCAACTTGTGTACAATGTCCTTAATTTTTTTAAAGGATTGAAGCCAGTAAGTATGACTACTAATCTGGGTTGTCAACTTTATTACACCTGTAATCAACTAAAACCCAAGTATCTGGGCGTGTGAAGGATTTTCTTGATTGGCTCATTTCAGATGGGAAGACTCACTCTACTTTAGGTCCACACCTTCTGGAGGCAGCTCACATAAAAGTGCACAGAAGAAGGAAGCTTTTGCTTTTTGCCTGCTTGCCCTCACCCTTGCTGATAACTTCACCTACCATGTTGCTGACACATTCCTTTTTTGGTATTAGAATCCCAAAATTCTAGGGTTCCCAGAGTAGACTGAAGATGGGTATCTCTCTAAGAATCCTCCAGGACTTTGGCACCAGATTAGAACTGCTGAGACATCCAGTCTTGTGGACTGAACAACTACAAGGCTCTTGGCCTTCCTCCTGGGAGATATCCATTGTTGGAATGCCCTGAACACAGCATGTAAACCACTGTAAAAACCTTCTTAAAATCTAAGTATATTTTATACACACATGTGCATATATTTTATACACATGTGTGTATATAAAATATACATAGATAGATATAGGTATATTCATTCTATCAGTTCTTTTCCTTTATAGAACCCAAATACAATAATGGAGGAGAATGAGAACTTGGGACCCGTGGCTTTTGCATTGGTGGTATAGCTTTGAATGCTGTCATTTCCTAGGAAATAGAGGAACTAAGCAGGGCAGGCATGCCTGTCTACATTGTGCATGTGAAAAGCACACAGTTCGGGGGCTACCACATGACACATCGATAGCATCTCTACGCCTCTGAAGCACTGCAGGGAATGGTGAAGTCAAACGAGACTTCCAGAGCATACCCTTTCTGTATTACACGTGAATGCTGGATCTTATTCCGCTCACAGCACTGTGTTAGTTCATAGAGGGCCTTAAAGCCTGAATTTTAAGGCTGGACTAAAGCCAGCTCAAATTCACAGCAGTCAAAGAGTTGCCTCTCCCCACAAACTTGTTCCATTGGCCAAGTCCAAACTTTCATTTATAAACCTGAAAGCTGGGGTCTTCTCAGTAAAACATGCCTGTTCTAGTTTTACTTCGTGCTCTTCCACCCCCATCATGCATGTCATAGCCATTCAATTTCAGTCACTCACAATTCTCTCCCAAGCCTTTGATGCATTTGAACTTGCTAACTGTGGTGAGAATGATTCCCGTAGACTCATGGGTTTGAATATGTGTTCTTTAGTTAGCGGAACTGTCTGAAAAGGACTAGGAGATGATGTAGCCTTGTTGGAGGAAGTATGTCATGAAAGGCAGGCTTGAGGCTTCAAATGCCTCCCTCCATCTCCCAGTGTGCTCTCTGCCTTCTTGCATTTTAAGATATGAATTCTCAGCTGTTCCTCCTGGGATGCCATCTCTGTGTCTTCTTGGACTCTAACCCTCGGAAACCATAAACCCAGTTAAATGTTTTCATTTATAAGTTACCTTGGTCATGGTGTTTTATTACAGCAATAGAAAAGTAACTGATACACAAATCCAGGGAAGCAAGTGGCACAATTAAGAATTTGGAAGCCAGGAAGAAACATGAGCTAGTAGTATTGCTTTCAGAAGCCAGTTTGTACCTCCACAGACCCAATTGCTAAGAGTAGAGACTGATACCAAAGAGATTCCTTTAGTACTAGCCTCTTCAAAATCTGCTTTCTTTTTTTCAGATTTGTCTTCTAGTTCACATCTATATGCTTTTAACTATTTTTAATTTTTAAACTAAACTAAAATAATATAAAATACTTTTTAATCCCTAAAGACTATCTTCTGGAAAATTTTAGCCAATGGCTCCAGAAAGTTTCTAGTATAATTGTCCTGCAACCTGCCCTATCTCACCCAAGCAAGCACAAGCAAACACACACAGGCACACACACAGGCACACACACAATTGTACATGTGTGCATGCAGACTGGTCGCTTACTCTTACTTGCAGGGCACCTGAATGCCTCTTCACTGACAGTGTTTGGTTCAGATAAGGGTTTTAAAGATGTCAGGCTCCCTTTTGCCCTTCCTACTTACCTCCTAGGAGGCAAGAGATACAACCTACAGCTTCCATTCTCTGTTTCTTTCTTGTCAAGCAAAAATGTGTTCATTTCTCATCTTGGCCCTTTTATAGATGCCCAAAAAGCATGTTACATGGTTGTTTTATCACTCTATCAAGGAAGGTTCACTTTTTTTAAGGATGTGGAAGTGGCCCAACTTTGAGACACTCATTTCCGAGGCCCCTTATAAGATCAAAAGAACCAAAGTAACTAAACAAATAAGTTGATTCTATCAGGATAAGTGTGCTGATCTGATGTGGTTATGATGCTTTCTAACTTCAGGGAAGGTAATAATTTCTTGAAGATAATTTCAAGCACATACTTTATACTGACTTTTTAGGTGAATACACAAAATATTTTTATGGGTCAATTACAGAAATCTCATACACTGTGCTTTATTTACATTCATATCTTTTCCCACTCCCTTCCTGTCTTAGTTAGGTTCTCTATGGAAAATAACAGATAGAATGAAGTGTGTGTGTATTAAAAGGGGATTATTACAGTAGTTTACAGGCAGTGCTCATGGCAGTCTAACAGTGGCTGTCTCCAGGAGGAAGGCTAAGAACCTTGCAGTTGTTCAGTCCACAAGACTGGATGTCTCAGCAGTCCCAAGGATTCTTAGAGAGATACCCATCTCCAGTCTACTCTGGGAACCCGGAGAAGTGGATTCTAATACCAAAAAAGGAATGTGTCAGCAACATGGTAGGTGAAGTTGCCAGCATGAATCAAAAGCTTCCTTCTTCTGTCACATTTATGTGAGCTGCCTCCAGATGGTGTGGCCCTGATGTAGGGTGGGTCTTCCCATCAAGAAAATCCTTCACAGGTATGCCCAGGTACTTGGGTTTTAGTTGATTACAAATATAGTCAAGTTAACCAAAAATAACACACACACACACACACACACACACAGAGAGAGAGAGAGAGAGAGAGAAAGAGAGAGAGAGAGAAAGAGAGAGAGAGAGAGAAAAAGAAAGAGATTTAAATCTATAATGAGAGAAAACATCTGATATTTGTCTTAGTGAGTCTAGCACATTTTTTTTTTAACATAGTTGCTGTAAGGAGGCTGCTTATTCATTTCCTGGCTGCCCAGACTCCCAAAATAACCACACAGAAACTGTATTAAATAAATCACTCCTTGACCCATTAGCTCTTGCTTCTTATTAGCTCACTCTTACATCTTAATTTAACCCATTTCTATTAATCTGTGTATCGCCATGAGGCTGTGGCTTATGGGGTAAAGTTCTAGTTTCTATCTTTGGTGGGGCTATATGGCTTTTCTCTGACTCTGCCTCCTTTCTCCCAGCATTCAGTTTAGTTTTCCCCACCTAGCTTTACCCTGCCCTATCAACAGGCAAGGCAGTTTCTTTATTCACCAATGGTATTCATAGCATACAGAGGGGAATCCCATATCACATAGTAATTTCTAATTATCTATTTTTCCTCAAATATCATGATTTCATTTTCTTTTCAGTTGCCTGAAAGTGTATCTGTGTATCTCATTTTCTTTATCCCTTCTGTCTTTGATGAACATCTAAGCCGGTTGTCATGAATGCTACAACACTTGGAAGAGTAGGCATATCTGTGATTTGTTAACCTAGAGAACTTCTGGAATAAAGCCAAAATAATGCCATAGCTGGGTCATAGGATATCTTGATTTTTAGTTTCTGAATTTTTAGTTTCTGAAATTTCCTGTGGTGGTTTAAATAAGGATATTAAAATGACCCCCATGTGTTCATAAATTTGAATACTTGGTCTCCAGTTGGCAGAACTGTTTGTGACCTTATTGGAGGAGGTATGTCACTGGGGGTGCCACTGCACCCCCACTTCTTGCTTGTGTATCAGAGGTAAGTTCTCAGCTACTGCTGCAAGGTCATGCCTGCCCACCGGCTGCCATACCCCCTGCCTTGATAGATGCGGACCCTAACCAGAACCATGAGACCTAAAGTTACTCTCTTTTGTAGGTTGCCTCAGTTATGGTGTTTTGTCACAGCAATAGAGAAGTACTTTCATACTGGCTTCCAAATAGATACATGTTTCCAATCCCATCAACAATGAATATGGGCTCCTCTTTCCCCATGTGCTCAGCAGTGTCTGCTGCCATTCAATTCCTTGATCACTGCCATTCTACCCAAGTTGTGACAAAATCTCACAGCAGGTCCAAAGATGTTGAATATTTTCTCAAGTATATTGGCCATTGTAATTCTTCTTTGTGAATTGTTTATTCAGTTCATTGGCCCTTGTGTTAATTAGGTGATTTAGGCTTTTTCTGAGGTGTTCAGTTCCTGCAGATTTTTATGTATTTTATATATTAATTCTCTAATCACCATGTAGTTGACAAAAGTTGTTTTCATTATGTATGGTTTGGTTCACTCTAGTGACCATTTTCTTTATTTTTTTTAATCTCATATGATTCTATCACTCAGTCCTGGGATTGCTTGCCAAGCTATGGAGTCCTTTGTAGAAATTTTTGCTAGCACCTATATCTTGACATAGTCTTCTCTAGCAGCTTCTACATGTTAAATTTTACACTGGATCTTTGGTGCATTTTAACTGATTTGATAATGCATGCATATGTACATATTTTTAATTAAATTCAGAATATTTTAAAAATATTAAACAAATACTTGTTTGCTTGAACCTACATTTTTCAATGATTACCTTGAGTAGGAAAATCTAATACAGAGATTCCAAACAAATAATTAAAATAACAGTATAAATGATATTTTAAATTTTATTTCATATTTATTTATTGTGGATCACAGGTATAAAGATAAGCATATTTTGGTGTTTATGTGGAGATTTAGTTCTCTCCTTCTAAGTTGTAGGTTCCAGAGATTGAACTTAAATTATGAAACTTGGTGGCAAGCACTTTTATCTACTGAGCCCTCTCACTAGTCCCATAATTGATATTATTTAAAATCATTGCACAATTAAAGATCTAAGTTCATAGTGAATAAAGCCATTTTATCAGTGTTCCATCACAGTCTAGTTCATTGGTCATAAAAGGACAGAAAATACATGCAACCTATTTTTTCAATGAGAAAGAAGATAGATACATGTAATCTGGTATTTGTTATTTTTTCTGTAAAACCCATCTGGCCCATTTATACTCCTCAAAAGCTCTAAAATACACTCTTTCAATGCTCCCCAAGTGTAAAATCAAAATCAAGCTTTTGTAATGATTCACATGTAGTTTTGCTGACTCTCCTGGCTGCCGAATCATTATAAGCTGCACCCACATAATAGAATCAGAATACCAGAGAGGCTAGGTTTTTATAAAGAAAATACATCTCTGGGCTCCTAGAATATTCATGGTTTTGGAATCAGTTTCATCACCCTCTGATTATAAAGCAGTGCCCATGGCATAGCTCTTAAGCGGTGGGCCACAGCAGAGCACCATATGTTCAGCAGGTGCCTCAGGACGGATGTAAGAAAAGGTTGATGCTTTACTATGAATCTCTTTACAGACTCAGCTTAACATGAATGTTAATGTAACAAGAATGGGTACATTACATTTACAGGGCAAAAGAGTTACTTCTTTTGTTTGGCAGATACGTATTTCATGCATACAGACTTAAGAACAAAGCCTGTCAAAACCTTGATCTTTCCTCATCATTGACCATGTCCAACAAACACACACAAAGATATGAGCCTAAGAAGTTCATTTGTCCACTGGAGCAAATATTGGCCCCATAAGGTTTCCATAACTTTCTTAAAGACAGACTCTTTATAATACAAAATAAAATGCTCTCCAAAAAGCCAAAGCTTAGAAACTGCATTCCATCATGTTTCACACAATTATACAGAGGTTATAAGATGACCCTCTATGCCTTATACAAATTTCCTACCAGATATAGGTCCTACATTTTAAAAATAATACCCAAACAAGAGAAGTCTTGCTGCGCAACCTTCATAAGTGAAAACAAATCCCCAAAACATCCCTATACACACACCTCACATTTGCAGAAGACTCATGTTCATTTTAAGCTAAACCTACAGTGCATCAGGATTTTTGATTGTGCAAATTCTGACATTAGGCTGTTTTACTAGAAGCTCAGTGATTTCAAGCTCAACTTGCCAACACCTAACAGTGCTCTCTTAGTGTGAGCAGTCAGGGATGATTAACTGAAAAATATTTCCAAGTTAAACATTGATTTGCTTCTGCCTCCATTTATTCCTATCGTGGATGACCTTTCCAATTTTTTTCTTACCAAAAGAAGGCAGGTACCACTGGCTCTGGATTTCTTAGTAGGGAGCAGATTCTGCATTTGTTAGTTCCTATGGTTTTATCCTAAAAAGAAATGAATAAAACTGAGGCAATCCAAGCGATGTTGTCCACATTCACATATATAGTCACACAAATAAAAATACACATAAAACACAGGCACACACATCCATCAAGATGCACACACAAATGTAGTATACACACAAAGAAAGTATACACAGATAGCATGCATACATATGCCACCTGCACACCAGATAACACACACAGACAGCACACACACAACACATACCTTATTTAGGACTTGAATGAAGACCTTTCCACAATCACATTTCAATCACTATTTTGGTTCAGTAGCTTAATTTATTAGTATCATTATTTTCTTGTTTTCTTTTACTAAAGGGCCTGTGCATACATTTTATGCCTCTTAAAGGGAAATAATACTTTTTAATTAATTTTTTAGTTAGCATACTAAGTAATGAGTTTATTCATGACGTTTTAGACATGTGTGCTATTGTAATTTTGTCCAGTTTTACTCCCATTAATTGGTCTTTTTTTCCCCATTTTTTCTCTTCTTTCTCTCAAACAGCCTCCCTCCTGCTTCCGTGCTATACATGTGTATGAAAGAGAGAGAGAGAGAACACACAGCATTACTTCTCTTCTCCAATATCATCTCTCATCTCTCTTTAGAATTTTTGTAGTTCCCCTTTTACTTTCATGTCATAGGTAGGGTGTGTGTATGTGTGTGTGTCTGTCTGTTTCCTCTCAAAACAGGTCTCATATATGCCAGGCTGGCCTCAAACTCACTATGTAGCCAAGCTTCTAATCCTCTTCCCTATACTTCCCAAGTGCTGAAATTATAAATGTGGGCTACCATATCTGATTTTTTTTCCTCTTTCAGTCTGGTTGATATTTAAGATATGAACTCTATATCTCAAGCCATTATTAGAATTCATCACCAAATCCTGCTGAGTTTGGATCTCACAAGAACTCCAAAGCCAACAGAAGTGTTGCTTGTTGGTAGTGTGTTGGGTTTTGTTCATTTGTTTAGGGGGTTTGTTTTTGTTTTAGAGATCATGATATTGAGAGAGAGGATGTGAAAGACAAGGCCAAGAAGAAGGTCCATGCCAAGGGGAAGCATATTTGGGGCTGTTCCCTTCTCTCCAACCCTTGGAGGTATCCTCAAAATCAGACACAGAAAACAAGATCATTTGCATATGAATGTCTTTGCAAACTAATGCGCAGTATAATTGTCTACATTTCCCATACAAACATATCCTTTTTTTTCTGCGTTTTGATTGCTCTAGTAACATTTAGTTGGCATCAGCTTATATAGCAGGAGGCAAGCAGCTCTGTGAATAAGACATTTTATAATCTAAAATCATCCAAAAGATCCCATACTAAAAACTAAATATAAAAATCTGGCCAGAGCTTTACAAATTTTGATTATGAGAAATTTCATAAAGTGACTGTTTTGGTAGCAATTAAGGAATTACTGTTAATTTAAGCTTTCTGACCTTCCGTCAAGATGGAGCGGACCCGCTTCTGTGGGTCCCCACATATTTCTTTTCTTTTCTCTTTTTTCTTTTTTTTTCTTTGAGTAGCTCTGGTTGTCCTAGAACTAGCTTTGTAGACCATGCTGGCCTTGAGTTCACAGATATCTGCCTGCCTCTGCCTCCTGAGTGCTCAGATTAAAGGTGTGCACCACCACATCTGGGCTCTTGTTAATATTTCTAAAGATGATAATGTTGTAGAATTTTTTTGTTTTGGTTTGACTGAACATGAGGAAATGGGATGAGCAAGTTTGGTGAGGGATGAAGAGGGAGAACAATGAAAGAGATAGTGGGAGCCATTATGGGATTAGGGAGAAACCTGGGGCTAGGAAAACACCCAGGAATCCATAAGGATGACCCCAGCTAAGACCCCTAGCAATAGCAAAGAAGGTGCCTGAACTAGCCTTCTTCTAGCAACCACCTTAATTGCCATCATAGAAACTTCATCCAGCAACTGATGAAAGCAGATGCAGTGATCCACAGTCAAGCCCTAGGCTGAGTTCCTAGAATCCCTCAGTGGAAGAGAGGGAAGAGGGATTACATGAGCAAGGGGTCAAGATCATGTGGGGAAACCCACAAGGACAACTGACCTGAGCTAGTGGGAGCTCGTGGACTCTATACTGAAAGCTGGAGAGCCTACATGGGACCAAACTAGGCCCTCTAAATGTGGGGAACAGTTGTGTAACTTGATCTTTTTGTGGGGCCCCTGGCAGTGGGACCAGGATCTACCCTCTCTGAGGAGTGGATAAGAGGGGTAGGGGAAGGAGGGGAGGGAGGGGAAGGGGAAGAAGGGGAGAGAGGGGGAACTGTGGTTGGTATATAAAATGAATTTAAAAAATAAAAAATAGTGTAATAGCAAGAAATGAAAAAATGAAACCTGTTTGAGTCAGAGGTTGGCCCGAGGGAGCAGGTTAGTGCCCTTAGCTGCAAGATTTCCCTATGATGATTGAATCTGAAGGCAGGATATTTTTGCATTTGTTTAAAAGTTTGTACATTAAATCAATGCTTTTCTGTTTGTTAAAAACATTCCAAGTATGACACACTTGCTTCCTTTAAGATAAACTTCTTTCCACGTGACATTTCATAAATGTTTCCAAAGCTAAAGGCATGACATGCAGAGGCTGGGTATTGTTTCTTGGAGTCTTAGAAACCAATCACCACCTTTTCCTGACAGACCAGGGGGGCTCAGGAATTTCACTCCTCTTTCACACATTAACTTCAGGTTTCAACATCCACACATTAACTGCCACCATCTTCCTCCACCCTGCGATTTTTCCTTGGCAATTATCTGGACACCCCTGTCTGGGCTGCTCTCTCTGTATGTTTTTTTTCTGGGTAGCAGAATATGGAGCAAGGCTTATGTTGATTTTGTGCAGCCCACATTCCTGGAATGTTCGTGCTGACTACAGAATTTGACCTGTAGCACAGTGAAGAGAGAGTTCAAATGCAAACTCCAGAGATAGCCATCCCACAGAATAAACGCCAATAAGCAATTTCCTTTCCCAGCCTACTAGAGATTTTTGTCAGATAGCCCATAACAGACAGAACCTGTGCCAATATTGTATAACTCATAAAATTTCTTGAAGCAATTGTACAGATTTCCAGCCATCCTTTGATCAGTCTTTTGTAACAGCGACTCCGGGCCCTCGTCTAAAAATGATTCCTAGATCTCGATATATGTACACAATGGAAGAGATCTGGCCTTCAGAAAGCTTCTCATTAAAGCACTAATCTGTTCCACCACATTCTTCCAGGACACAGCGATCAGCATTGGAGCTGGCCTGAATGGCCAGTCCTTATAAGACTGATACAAGTGGCCTAAGTAATTGGATTGCTATATGGGATTGAATGTCTGACAACAAAAGATAGCCATCTCTATTCGACCACCAAAGCTTTGTTCCAGCAATGAATTCATTTAGCAATGCACTTAAAGGCTCCCAGACCCAGGGAGAAATGACAGACCTGAGACACACAAGAACTAGGCCAGCTGATGCGCCCAGAGACAGAGGCTATGCAATTCCAAAAAGTTAATTACAGCAAACAAAGGCAGCAGACGATGACTTGTTGAGTCATTATCATAATCACATTACTGCACTCGTCTCCGGTTCCCAGCCCAGGGTGGCATGGCTGCTTCTCATTCTAACCATGTACTCCCTACTCATCTTCCCCCTGCAAGCTGCTTGTTTGCATATTCCAGACACTATTTTCTTATTTAAATACGCTTGTCTGTCAAAAGACCCTGAGAGTAGAAAGCACTAAAGTGGCATAAAATATTTGAGATGGTGAATACTCTAATGAGCTTCGGTCATTATGTGTAGACATGTGTATGTGCAGTTATTATATCAGTTTTAAAAAATTTGAGTAATACAAACATCATGGGCAATAAAGTTATCTCATGTCTTCATTTCAATTACCTCAAATTTGGATTTGGGAAAGGCTTATTTTCTACTAAAAGAGATTGCAGAATCAGATTCATATCTGGGTCTATCACTTCAGACAGAGATCAGTAGGGTTTTATTAAATTATAATGAAAAGTATGTCCAAGAAGAGTTCCCATCAGTCAGAGTATTGATGTCCGAATCCCACCCCAGGGTGAAAAGCAGTGAGCATGGAGCACCTATGCTCAGCCAGCATTCCTCGAGGCTTCGACAGGTTTTTTCTTTCTTTCTTATTTTTTTTTTTTTACTACTGGGTATTTAGTTTCCCTAGTTGTGTGACCTAAATAATCTTCACATTTAACTTTTCTGCAACATATGTTGTCTGTCTGGAAAGAATATCAGTCAGCAAGTGAAGCATTTCATTTTATAATCAACAGAGACATTGGTACAATAATCATGGCCAAAACCCTGACCCAGAAGCAATAGCATTACTTAGTAGATGCAGCTTTGTTGCAAAATAACTATTTTAGAGATGCCAGCTTGAAGAGAAGATTCATTTTTCTAGATCAAGTTCTGTAAGAGGACTGAAGAAACACTTATTCTACATTAAAATGGAAAGAAATAGGAAAGCCAGATATCTTTGCTTTTTCAAACAGTGGCACCAAAGAAGCCCAAATACAAATGCCTTGACATCCAGTCCAATCCTCTACATCTTTAAATAGCATCTTGCAAGCAGGATTCCTTGCCCAACTTGGCAAAGGAGTATAACCAACTCCGTGATCCAAATTGTGCCTTTGGATCCAAACTGGAGGCACATGAGCACATGTTGTCTGAACATGGCAAGTTTCACCTTCTCCACTTACCCTCCTGCCAAACAGAAAGTGTAGTATCAAGAAATTGGAATTGTAACCATGAAAACGGTTGTGATACTTGTTATGTGGCTACCAATTACATTTTTATTTTAACACAAGTCACAAACAGAACCTTAAAAACATCGTATGCACTCCAGCCTTCTGAGCATACACATTGTGGGCCTTCTAAGAATTCTGTTCGGAGGACAGACATTTCTCACTTTTCCGTATTGCACTGCAACGGTTCCTCTAGTCATTGCTGTCTCAGGCACATGCCATCCCTACAGGCTTCACATTCCAGAAAACTGAAATCCCTTTGACATATGGGTCCTGAATTCAACAAAATGTCCTAAACATCTGCTTTAAATTCCTTAGGTGAAATAGTACTAACCTATGTATTAGGCGAGCAAGAACAATATTTGCTCTACCCAAAGTCCTGATTTCTGGGAAGAGAGAAATGGACCTTAGCTCTGACTCCACTCCCCGTCCTCTTCCCCTCCAGGACTGTTTCTTCCACCCCTACCTTCATTTCAACCTTCATGCTATCCTGCCTACATTAGACTTAACTTTGCTTTTTCTGGGATTATGTGCTTTAATTTTCTTTCTTCAGATCATAAACACAAGGAAGTGAAATAGTGGGTCTAGGATCCAGCATTCCACAATGCCTAGCCACACTGGCATTGCATAAGGATGCTACAGATCCATTAAGGTGGATGTGAAACCAAACTTACCTACAATGTAAATAGGCAATCATACTGTGACTTCCAGGTCATCATCCCTTGACCAAGAAAATAATGAGCTTCTCAGTCCCAATGTTTGCTGTATTTCTTAATCACCTAAGGTGTGACCAGTATAAAGCTCATACCTACAGCCACTCACAGGGTTTAGAGGAAATGTATGTCTACATAGTCTTAGAACGGTAAATACCTAGGGCGCCTGTGACTAACGGTGAAATCACCTCTTTGTTGAGGCCACGACCTGGCTCCTCTCCCAGCAGCCTCTTGATGATGCCAGCAGCAGCAGGTACAACAGTGAAAGTCACGATATGGATGCCTGTCTCATGGTCATTTCATATTTTGTTCATTCATTCCATTCCTCCTCCTCCTCTCCTCCTCCTTCTTCATCGTCCTCATCTTCTTCATCGTCCTCTTCCTCCTCCTCCTCCTCTTCCTCTTCTTCTTCTTCTTCTTCTTCTTCTTCTTCTTCTTCTTCTTCTTCTTCTTCTTCCTCCTCCTCCTCCTCCTCCTCCTCTTCTTCTTCTTTTTCTTCTTCTTCCTCTCTCTCTCTTTCTCTCTCTCTCTTTCCTATCTCTCTCTCTTTTGGTCCTCCTCAGCCTTGCCTCCTCCCCCTACATGGCATGGGCAGCTGTTTCTTCTTTGGACATGTATGGAAATCTCAGAGAAAAATACCTTTCTCTGCCTCATTATGGCAGATCTTCAGCCATGGAATGAGGCCTACCAGAATCCCAGGCTAATGTATACCATTGGCCTAACTGTCTAATACATACTAGAGCCTGGTATTCGCCCACAGAATATATGATTTCCGAGGCCTTTCCAACCAGAATGCATCTGGCCAACAAACTAATTTCACAACCTAAAACCCACAAGTTACACTGGGTCCACAAGTGGGATTTAATTATTTTTTATACTATGTTTAGCTTCCTTGATGAGTTGCTTACCAAACTTTTTAAATCGAATTTTGTCCATCAATTCAAATGATTATACTTTTTTAAAAAATGAGATGTGCCTCCTCTGGTCAGGTGAAGCAGAGAGATGTCTACTATCTGACATATTTTCTACTGTCTCCATGGAGCCTCATAATCTTATGCCTAGACTGTCCCCATTGATCCCCAAGCCTTGCAACTAAACTTATTCCTCACCTCAGGGCACCAGCCATGGCCAAGATTTGGCAATAGTTCACAAATGTGGGTTGTTCTTTTTTTTAATACACAAGACTATGTTTTTTATGTCTATTTCCATGCTCATAGCAGCATTATTCATAACAGTTATTACATAAAACAACCAAAGTATCTATTCATAGATGAATGGATAAACAAAATATGGGATATATGTACAGTAAGATATTAGTCTTAAAAAGGGCAAGAAATTCTAACCAGGTATGGTGGCATACTCAGAGGGTTGAAGCAGGATGATTTGGTTTGAGGCCAGCATGACTACTGAGTTTTTGCATTATCTTATATTTTATATTGTCATGTTGGTTGTTATCTCTTAGAAGCCTGTTCTTTTCTAATGAGAGACAGAAAGGAAATAGATTTAGAGGGGTGGGGAGTAGAAGGGAGAGGAGAGAAAGGGGAAACTTTATCAGGATATATTGTATGAGAAAAGAATCTTTTTCTTTTTCTCTTTGTTGACAGGGTTTCTCTGTATAACAGGCTGTCTCAGAGCTCGCTTTGTAGACCAGGCTGGTCTCAAACTTGTAGAGATCCACCTGTCTCTGCCTCCCTAGTGCTGGGATTAAAGGCATGTGTCACCAATGCCCAGCAAGAATCTATTTTTTATAAAAGGGGAATAAGGGGGGGACAACAAAAAAATCATGAAATTCTAACACATGCTATACTGTGAACATTATTATTATATATTATTGTATTATACTTCAGAACATTATTCTAAGAAAACTAAGATAGCCACAGAAAGACTTTAGTATGGTCACATACAGGAGATATGTGACACTATCGAAGTCACACAACAGAAAGTACAACAGTCGTTATCAGCACATGACAGACATGGGATTGGGCAGTGATCGCTTACTCAGCACAGAATTTCAGGTTTACAGTATGAAAGCAGTTGTGGGGATGGATGGTGCTGACACTGAACAACATTATGAAATCATATAATACAATTGTACACATAACACTAGTAAATTTTCTAAATATTGCACCAGTATGTAATGAGGTATGGTCATATGACTGAGTTCTGGCTGTACAATGTATATGGAAAAGATATGTGTCGCTCTGTGGTCAGGGCCATAAAACTCCACACAAGTCATTCCCCATTCTCTTTTCTTCTCTAGCTAATGTAAGTAAAATGAATGTTGAAAATGGTAAAAAAAAAAAAAAAACCGTCAGATAAAAGAATCCTGCCTTAATAGATCTACCCACTCACTTACCAGACCTGGCTATAAACTTTAAGTAAATCAAAAATGAAAATACTTCTCTGAGCCTTTATGCATCTGGAATGTGTTTGTTATAGCAACTAGTATGATATAAATACAGCTACCTTTGCACTAGTGGACCCAATATCTCCTATCTGAGACCTTATCTTTAATCTGGGATCTTAGCCAAGAATGGAGGTATAATGACTGACATGGCAAGGCCCCTCTGCCCATGATCTTTCATCTGCCAACAGGCTTGTCCAGGCTTGATCCCATAGTGGTAGATACAGAGCCTTCAAGAGCCTGCGAGTATTAAGAAAGGCAATACCAAAAGGTAAGTATTTGTTGCTCATATCCACCCTTGATATTCCACTGGCCAAAACAAGTCACATAGCTAATCCTAGTTGAGAAAGAAAGAAAGAAAGAAAGAAAGAAAGAAAGAAAGAAAGAAAGAAAGAAAGAAAGAAAGACACTATTTGTGTGTGTCTACTAGGATCTTACTATGTCAGTCAGGCTGGCCTCAAACTCAGATTCCTCCTTCCTCAATCTCCTACATCCTGGAGTAACAAGTATGCACCAACCACCATGTCCAGCCAGAAATAAATTTCTTGTTTGGAATACTTTCAAAATGAAATTGCAAGCGATCATGCAGATTATGATAGAAAGAATTTAGGCACATTTTCACTATTTCAAGTAACTTGTTTTCTCCTATCTAGTGTTTTCCTCCATACTTCTAAGTGCTGTGAGTGTGAGGATGCCTTTTTATCCTCCAGTGTATTTTACCAGTATAAATTTTGATTCTTTTTAACATTTTATTGTGCATTTTAAAAAAGTCCTAATAAAACTTTCACCGAAATTCTCTAGCAGTTAGCATTTACCACTGTTTCTTGAGAATAAGTTGTAGACATTATTTTCCTTCATTCCTAATATCTTTGTTCTTATTTCCAAAACCACACCTTATATAATCACAGTAAATTATTAAAAATTTGAGGACTTGTCTTTATGATACTATTACCTGGTAATGTACAAAATGGCAAGCCTGTGCTACATGCACCTACATACCTTTAATATTTAAACATTTGTTTTCACTTAAAATTAGGGACTACATATCACTAGTAGTTACCATGTGGAATAGAATACAGAATTTGTGCCATAGAAAATACTACTAGGCAAGCCTGATCTATGCCTTTCAAGCCCTGTTTGATATAGTTATAGATTTATAGAGATAAAATCTATATTGGCTACAAGAAGCCACAAGTTAATAATTATCACCTCTGTATTCTAGATAGGGAGTCAAAGTTAGAGACGTAACTGATGCACCATAATAAATCAATTCTGTAAGCAGAGATCTGAACATTTGTTTGATCGTTTTAAAGGGTGTATTTATTTTTTTAACCTTATCATTTTATCTCACACTTTAGGTTGGGTTTTTAGAAGCAGAGCCTGAGAGAAGATTTAATATATGAATGATTTATATTTTTAAATGTTCCCAGTAAAAACTTGTAAAAGAATGGAGGTCCCAGAACAAGGAGGAAAAGAATTCAAGCAAGATGGCTATTTCAGGCAAAGTCCCATGCTGCAAAACCCTCTGAGGACATGAATGACACTCAGGAACACAGCTGACTTGAAGATAGAGAAACGAGGCTTTCAGAAACACACACTAGTCAGTCCTGAGTTTTTAGTTTAGGAAGACATAAACTCCTGGATGCTTCTAGAAATCTGCATATTGTGTGGGCAAAGCGGCTGCAGTACCTTTCAGGAAGGTAGTCATTCATGATGCTAGAGTCTAAGCACAGAACATCTGGGCACAGGCTCCCAGAACCAGACAAGACGAATGTACAAATGCCTAGCAGCCTCCCTAACTCAAATCATCACTGAACATCCCACCTCACTATGTTTCCTAAAATGTAGTTACCAAGCATCTCTCCTACTGCTTTGTTGAATTAAAACTTTAAAATCTAGCTGGTTTTTGAAAAAAGGCTCATTTATTTGCTCTGGCTTAGTTCCATGAGATATTTGTTCTAGTCCACAATATCAGTTGAGGAATAATGGGTGGGGAAGGTGGGGCTACCTTTGATAAGGAACATAAAATCAAAGGGCAGGAGCCATGGAATACAGATCCAAGAACATCCCAGTGCAAAACAGCCTATTGGATAGACATAAATCTCTCTTTTGAAGAATAATTTTCTCCCATTCTATAGTCCACCTAGAAGACAGAAAAACACAATATAGGTTAGAAAAATGGGGCAGAGTGTTCTATGGCATGAAATTGTGCCTTTTAACCAAAGATTAGGAAGTCTGGTGGACATCAAAGATGGAGAGCCCTTAGAAACAAATGTGTCTTTTTCCCGTTCTCATTTCTTTCTTTGTGTGTAATAGAGTATAGCATTGTAGCTCCTCTAAAGATATGGACCCCAGTCAGAGTTCTACAAACCACACTGGCTTTATCATTCTCTTTGCTGGTTAGTTGAAATTTTTGGTCAGAGATGAATCGTATTAGCCCAGGACCCATGTTAGGGTCTACCTCTGGTCTAGTGATTAGAAAGGAAGGAAGAATAGGGCTGCCTCAGAAAAAAATAAAAAAACTGACGGGTGTCAAGAGGATAGTTTGACAGAGACTTTCTCCCCAAAATATCCACAGCAGTATTTCTGATCTATTCTATTCTTCAGAATCTTGGTCTGAGATGTGGGACCTCTTATCTTAAACCTGGGCTGTGACTTCTGAGATATATGTAACTCATAAGCTGTGGAAGATGTGATTTTATATGATTTCCAAGGTTGCTACATGAAGTTTCTGCTGAGTGTTCCTTTTTTCTCCTCATTTTCTCCATCTACTCATTCTTGGGAACCCAGCCATCAACCAGTGAGGAAGCCCATGCTCTATAAAAAGGTTGCTTGTCAGTATTCAGCCCCAGCAAAGATATCACCTAAAAACAGCATCATCTGCCTGACTTGTGAGTAGAGACATTTCAGATCACTCTAGGCCCAGTATATATACATACACACACACACACACACACACACACACACACACACACACACACATATATATATATATATATATATATATATATGTATGTATTATCAGAGTGTAGCCTTAGACCACATGAGTCCAGCATCACATAAGAATGTACTGAAAATACAAATTACTGGTCCCATCTATCTGTGTTTCCATGAACCCTTGATCCTTATGAGAAATGTAGTATAAAAGGCAGCAGACTAGTTAGGAGTCAGAAACCATACCTGTGATCAAGTAAAAAGAATATAATAGAAATATCTGGATAGAACATTTTAATTAATTCAAAAAGTATGAACGGAATCAAGTTAGCAAGGAGACAGAAATATCACTCAAAAGAAACAGTCTATCAAAGGGGAGAGATTAGAATTATTAAACTTGAAGATGATGCTGTTCTCAAGGCTGATCACTTCTGGGAGCTTGACCTAGGTCTCCAAAAATAGGGGGTGGGTAATTGATGGTAGTGTCCCTGAGAGTGTTCACAGAACACTAACGTCAGACTGGAGTCAACTGATGTTGCCGTAAAGCTGGTCAGGCCATAGCTGAAGCAAGAGGTTCCCCCTCTGTCTTCCAGGTTTGCAGTCTCGGTCTAGCAACCCCTACTGGTTATGGATGGCAAAGCTGAAATGGGATTAATATGGTCTCCATTTCAGCATCACAGAAACGGCCATAGGTGGACAATAAGACACTACCTTAGTAGCTGGTCAAGAATTTGGCATTATTTTTCTCAAGGAATCTATGTGATATTCAAAGAAATCTTTTGGGTGAGGATGTCACCTGGAGCACAGTGATTAGCTGGCAGTGCCTCATTCCCAGAACAGGATTCTTCAGATAGCAAGGTAGGCTCCTGTTGCCCTCTTCTCACACGGAGATGGTTAGGGACTCTTCCCTGTTACTGAGGATGAAAGTTAAAGTAGGAAGCAGGACAGTTAAATGAGGAGGGGTTCAACACAAAGGGAGGGGCTAAAGTCTGGGAATGTCCAAGCCCTCTAGCTGACTTCAAGTGTCAAACGTCTAGCAGAATTTTCTAGCATTTCTCTTGGGTATGGTGGACTTCATGGGAAGGATCAATTCCTTATATTTCCCCTGAGCTGACTTGGGCCCCAGAAGCTCCACACTTATTCCAGAGCCAAGCGTCTTGGACTTTAAAAAGGGAAAACCACACCCACTTGAAAGGTTCTCTGACAGCAGACTGCTGCTCCTCTGGTTCATGATGCTCATCCCACTTCAGTCCCTGACAGCTCCCTCCCCCACCATCGAGACACAACTGCCAACGAGACTGAAATGGGTCTCCTGCTTCCACAATCTGACTCTTCCAGGAAATGAAATAAATGATGCTTAGTAGAGAAAAGAACATGTAAAATTTGGAATGAAATTTGGGAAAAGAAACTTTGAGAGTGACAAAAAATAAATTATTTCTCAGACAACTGAGAATAATGAGGGCTCCACAAGAATCCTGGATACCCAGGGAGAGGTCCCTTCTTATTTCCCCATGAACCCTAACCAGTACTTCTACCATGTAACCTTAATTTACACCATGAAGATGACTCTAAAAACCCCATAGAATAAGATCTTTTTGGAGTGAGAAAAGGATGATCAGTGGGCACTGAATAATATAAGTGCTTCTACTGTACTATTGCATGGTAGGGTGACTATACTTGTAATTATGTACTACAGATTTTGGATGTTTATGAGAAAGTAGTTAGAAAATTTTCACCCTAAAGCAATGATAACTGAAGCTAGAGATGGTAGCTTACACCTGTAATTCTAACACTGGGGATTCTGAGGCAGGAGCATTAGTTACTACAGGCTACACGGTATGTTCCAAGCCAGATTGACCTCAGAATAAAATTCTCTCTCTCTCTCTCTCTCTCTCTCTCTCTCTCTCTCTCTCTCTCTCTCCTCTCTCTTTCTCTCTCTCTCTCAAAAATAACAGTGCTTGAAGAAGAGGCATATTTAACTTGATTTGAACACTATTTGATTATGCACATATTGTAACACACAGTAACCTATTAACATGCACAATGGGTTAGTTTGAAAATAAAATATAGCTATAACATGATGTGGGATGTCTTTCTGTATATGTCTTGTTCTTATTGCTTAATGAATAAAGCTTCTTGGGCCTTTGGCAAGGCAGAATATAGCCAGGCTGGGAGAGGGAGAGAGAGAGAGAGAGAGAGAGAGAGAGAGAGAGAGAGAGAGAGAGAGAGAGAGAGAGTAGGTGGGGTCAGGCAGATGCCATGTAGCTGCTGAGGGAGAAAGACACCCACTGGAACCTTACCTTACTGTCAGAATTTCGTGGTGATACACATATTAATAGAAATGGGTTAATTAAAAATGTAAGAGCTAGCTAGGAATACGCTTAAGCTATTGGTCAAACAATGTTGTAATGAATGCAGTTTCTATGTGATTATTCAGGTCTGGGTGGCAAAGAACGAATGAGCAGTCTCCACTTACAATAACACCTCCTCCAAAATACTTTAACATACATGAGTAAAACGCAAGTGAAGTGAGATGCACTGTGTACTGTATCTCCGGTCACCTGTCTTAGAAAGGCCTGGGAACTCCAGTTTGTCTTAATGTTTGAAGCTGATTCCTTCTCTCCACCCTAGTTTTATGACTTGTCCTCTATACATCTGATTTCATGTAGAGCAACTACTCTACCTCGGCTCACACTCAGTGCTTAATCAAGATGAGTTTAAAAGATAAAATGGAAGCCTACTTGTGCTGTCCAACCGTCTTTGTGATGAAAATGCTACCAAACCTTTCACTCACCTTTCCTGCAGGTCCTTCTCTAACTGAGCCAGCCTGTCTGTGGCTTCTTTCTAACTGTACACATTACCATCAATTCACAACGGGAACAGCTGGCATGCTACCATGGAATGCCCATGTACTCCCATTGTTCCACCTTTCTCTGCTTCTAGTGAGAATAGGAAATTTGAAGACAAACACTATATTATATACATTCCCTTTAACACTGAATACATTTAAAATCTGGGGTACAGATATGGAATGCACAAGTCAGTGTTGTTGGTTGCCAAAGGCAAAAGTTGAAGCAATAAAAAGATGCTATGTTGGAAAAAGAACGGCAAGCATTCTATTGACAAATATTTCATTAAAAGGCCTTAGTAAATAATCATACAAGGTAGCATATCATGTTTACAGGTGGGAAGATTTAAAATGACAAGAACTTCAATCTGGAAATTCAAACATAATTTTAACATAATTAATATGAAAATAAAAAATGTCTGCAGAATTTTTCATAGACTTTGACATCCAGATTACAAAATATATATGGAAAAGAAAAGGCCCAAGGATAGGCGGGCCAACTTTAAAAAAGAATGGAGATGAACTGAAAAACCAATTCTACCAAATATCTACCATTTGTGTGTGCTTGATACTAAGGCACAGTATAGTCTCAGTATAGAAACAAGCAAAGGTCAGAGGAACAGAATGGAGACCCCAGGGACAGACTCAAGGATGCATAAAAGTGTGACAGGAAAAGAACTGTAGATTATTGGGAAAACAATGGGCCAGGAATTAATGAGGCTGGCAGGACAGCTTGTCACACTGCTGTCCATGTTCCATGTCACATTCAGGAACCCAGTTTAGGGAGCTGAAGAGCCTATCATTGAAATGTAGAGAAGTCAGCTTATGATTTGAGGATAAGACAGATTGTTCCGGGCCAGCAATTTAACTCATTGGGTAAAGACACCCGCCAGCAAGCCTGATGACCTGATTTCAGTCCCCAACCCCACATGGTAGAAGATGAGAATGACTTCTACAAGTTGTCCTCTGGCCTCCAATACATGCCATGGCACACCTAACCTAACGTAACCCCATTCTCCTACACAGATAGATAGATAGATAGATAGATAGATAGATAGATAGATAGATAGATAGATAGATAGATAGATAGATAATTTAAAGAACTAGTTTATTTTGTGTATGTCCACAGCATTTCCAAGAATATGAAACAATAAGGCAGAATTGTTCTATGGTAGCAGGAAGGTAAAGTGATGTAATTTCCAGAGAGAACAATTCAGTGAGAGCCCACGTACTTGAAGTCAAATACATGTGGTAACCTAAAATCCCACTAGGAGAAACAGACTCAGGTAATAATTCCCTGAGGCCACTCACACAGCCTGAGAGACGTTACTAAAAATTATCTGAAGGTGACGACTGGGTCCTCTTTCCTAGGGAAAGATGCACACGAGTACCAAGTCAATGCAATGTCCAAATAACACCTCAAGGTCTTTAAAAGAGAGGCCTGACACCACAAGCACTCGTCCCAGTGCCCGCAAATAGGACAGTACACTTAGCAACGGCAGTGATTCCAGTTTTTAAATAGACAGCAATAGCATGCGGTGATGTTTAGTAGCCACTCAGCACCTGCTAGCAACATAGCTATGTGTTAAACAGGCTGAGTTCCCAAAGATAAAACTCTCCAAGACTGGTTTTTCTGCCTTGCTAACTATGATTCTCCTGGAAATTTTGCTCAAATAAATGCTTACAACTGGGGAAAGGACGATCTGAAAATCTTATCACGTCAGCCATTTTAATTGTTTCTCACCTGCGACACCAATCAGTAGAACTGGGTTTTGAAGAATGAAAAAGGCTCTGCTTTTGATATGAAGTGTTCACAGGCCAGGGCATTTCAGGCTCCACTTTTACAGCCAGAATAGATTAATTACTCTGTCCAGTTTATACCAAGAGAGAGGCAAAGACAACTGCCAAAGGTAAAGGAGGCAAGGTTTCCAACAAGGGGCCTATCTTTTGTCTGCTGCTTTTAGTGGCTTCCAAAGTGACCTATTAAAGGTATACCCCCAGCCCCCCAAAAAAGGGAAAAGAAACTATAGCTTTGTATTCCCAGCTCATGTATCTTAGCTTGCAATCTTGCATTCAATTTCAGTGTAATATGAAGAGGCCTATTCTTTTACAAAAAGTTCCCTCTTCCCACCGGGCTTGTTTGTTATTTTATGTGTTTCTGCATCATTTGTGGACTTCGCTTTGATCTGCATTCCTCCTGGATGTGGGGTTTCCTTTTCAGCTACCAAGAGGAAAGCTGGTCTGTTTGAAAAATCTGTTTATTTGGATTTTTTTTTCTAGCCTAAAGTTTCTGTCTTTGTCAGGATCCTCAGAGCATTTGCATCTGCCAGTCTCAGGCAGCATTTGTTTTCCCCCAAGGAAAAGGCAAACTTAGAAAGAATGTGGCTTGCCCATTTCTACTTGGAATACTCTGAGAAAGGAGTTTCAGAGGGTTCCGCTTAAAGCCTAAGATTCACCAGATACAGTTCAGCAGCAATGGTTCCTTTATACTTAGCCTGAAAAAAAATAATGGCTTCCTCTCTCACTAGATCTCTCAGCAAGTCTACATTAACCTGTGTGTATAACTGAGTGCATCAACACCTGTCACCAAGAATGTACACCCTCCCTAGAGAAAAGAAAGGAGACAGGGATGTCACCCTGTCCCCGCTAGGCCAGCATATGGTCATGCTGTAACAGAGGAAAAGAAGAAATCATAGAAAGGTGACAATAACAGCCCATTTCTATTTCAGGAATGTTCTCCATTGGAAAGCCAACTTTTGATTCAGAGTTGCAACTAGCATCCAGTTCTGACGAGTGGGCAATGGCTATGTGAAAGAGACTGGACACACCAGGGATCCTTGGGAGAATGGAGCCATGGCTGCATCATAAAGGATGCTTCCTTGGCAAAGAATCATGTTGTACACACGGGGCCTCATGCATTGGATGCATCCAGAAACATGTGGCTAGCAGCAGATAGCGGTCTTTGATGTGTTTCTGTAGGTGCAGTGGATTGGTTGTTGAATACAGTCCTGGGTTCTTTAAACCAACACTGGGGCTTACTGAGTATCTATAAGTAGTGCTGGCTCTGGACCAACACTTCTTCCTAGGAACAGTTCTTCTAAGGAAAACCAAAGCTGGCTATAGACAAAACATAGGGAGGAAATAAAAGGCTCTCTGAATAGGGAAGACAGGAGACATTCTCCCACATCCTCCGTAGGCCTCTGTGACAGAGAAACAGGAAGTGTCCCCCGAGGACCTCACCAGACAGCCAACCTCATGGGGCAGCCATGGCCGGGACCCTCTCTTTGGAGACTAAGACAGAAGGATTCAATCTGGGAATCCAAACAAACTTAAGAAAACAATAGGCAGGACCAGGAAGGAATGGGAATTATTTGTCTGTTTTTAATAGAATTTTGCCTTGAAATTGCAGCTTTGTGCTAGGAAAAAAAAATCACAGTTTTCTTTAAAGTTACACATGAACAGTTTCTGGCTTCAAAAGACAGAGATCAAAATAAACTCCAGCTGTTGCCTAAGAACCGCCCTCTTCTGTA
The DNA here is from genome assembly GCA_004026605.1 of Ondatra zibethicus. NCBI lineage: Eukaryota > Metazoa > Chordata > Mammalia > Rodentia > Cricetidae > Ondatra > Ondatra zibethicus. The sequence goes on along the minus strand of PVIU01001442.1, from coordinate 101,600 downwards.
GGAGAGAAGAACCCAATGTAGGTACTGCAGGACTGGTGGGTTCCCAGCACAGAGCTGGAGAGGTAAAAGCAACACCCACTTGAGGCTTCTTGGCAGGCAACTGAGGAATTGCAAATTCCAAATAGGAGTTAAGATGCACTTGCTTATACCCAACACTAGGCTGCTTTGGTTTCTCAACATGGCCATCCATAGTCATAGCCTCCAGTCACCAAGAAGCCACCACCTATCCTTATCTCTCCCCTTCCGTAACCAAACCTCAAAACCCAGTTGCAGGACATATAAAGGGCAGTGGTTGAAAAGTGGCTTTGTTTGAGCAGATCATTCAGACGGCAGGCTGCTCCTTGTAAAAATACCTGTACGTGTTTCAGATTCTATTTTGGGGACCAAGAAAGAAGATGGGGTAGTACCCTAACTAAATCAAACAGAATTTCATCTCAGGAGATGGATAAGAAACATAGGGATTCCTTGCTGGAAATGTCTGAGGACTCTCAAACTTCAAAGGAAGCTCAGCAGTGTGGACATGGTTGTCAAGAATGTCAGTAGGAAGAGAATGTCTACCTTTCAAAATATCCCCCAGGTACAAAACAACAGCAAAAAAAGAAGAGATGAGGAAAGAAAAAGCATCACTGTAACATAGACTTAAAATTTGCAAAGTCTTAATGATACATCTGACCCTTCATTTGCCTCTTACACCTTCACATCTCATGTGCTCAGGTAAGACATTAGAAGCAGTGGGCCTTCTGGAAAGGACATGGACATTACATATTCTATTTCCCACCAAGTTGCCTTTGAAACAATGCTTGAGTCTTACCAAAGAGATGCTACACCTTGGAATAGGATGCCAACTAACGTCAGCTAGAGCATTCACTAAAGTTTAATCCCATCCCCCCGAAGAAAAACAGTGGTCCACATTCAAGAATCCACAGCTGCGGGAGCTAGCAGAAAAGGAGAAACTCGGCTAGGGACCTTCAGAGGGTGGACCTCTAAGCAGCAGCAGTGGTGGCAGCGGCCCCAGGAAGGGCTTCTTGCCAAGCATAGTCTTGGGCACTACCTAAGATCTGCTGAGTCAGACTCTTTGGGAGGGGAGGGTTGTATAAAATTCTCAAGGTGAGTCCTACTCAACTCTGATGCTTTGTGTAAAACTAGCAGGATTTTATGGAACTATCTAGCAGCTCTCTGAGAGGTCAGCACTGGAAGGACTTTGCAAATTACCGGAAGACCATTTGAAGGAGGGCTGGTTGAAGAGACTAGGTATCTTGGTCCTCAGAGTGAAATGAGAGGTTAGTAACTCCCACCTGTGCTTTAGTCTGGAGACATAAAGCCTGCAAAGATGCATGACCCTTGATCTCTGGAAAAACAATGGACTCTTCCTGTCACCCTTTTCATTTTTCCTTTGGCAATGAGAAGAATGGGCTCAAGGGCCTAGAGCAGGACCAAAGTAAGCAGAGGCTCTTCACCAGCCTCCTTGCTGGTGAGACAATCTCTTGACTTCACCTCAGCTGCCCACTCATTGGGATCTGCATCACAACATGCAAGCCAGGATCCTCTTTCTCCTCACTCAGCTCACTTCTGTTTCCTAGATGCAATCAGTCAAGCCTAGAAATTAATTCTCCATTGCCAAACTTAACCCCACTCTCCTCCCCTACCTTCCCTTCCCTTCCCTTCCTCTTCCCTCTTCTCCCTTCCCCTCTCCTCCCTTCCCTTCTCCTCCCCTGTGGAAGCAAAGTCTCTATTACTCCTGTCCTACATGCTTCCATTTCAACTAAAAATTAACCCAGTAAATCTTTTCATTGGACAATTATTGTATATATAAAATATACTGCCCCAAACCCCTGTTGAACAGCCTCTTTCTTTCTCTATACGTATGGCATATACTCAGACTCTTTCCTAAAACAGTAAAGAGTCTCGGGGTTCAAATGGATCAATCATTATTAGGTTTATAAGAGTTACTTTTGGCTTATTTTCTCAAATATTTTTCTATATTTTTAAAAAATGTCTGTCTATGTGCTCTTAGAGGTCAAAGGAGAACATTAGGTGTTCTAGTTTATCATTCTACACTCTATTAACAGAACTCAGAGGTAGGCTGGCAGATACTAAGCCCAGTGATTCTCTTGTCTCCCGGTCCTATAACCCTGAGGTTGCAGACACACCCAACTACACCTAACTGTCTGATTTAGGTGTTGGGATCTGACCACAGGTCCTCAAGCTTTAGAGGTAAACATTCATATAGTGAACTAGCTTTCTAGACCCTATTAACTTCTGTTCATCCCAAATGAACTTCACTCATTAAGTGAGGTTCATTTAGGTCTCTATAGCACACTACTAACAACCACCATTGATCTGATAATGGACATCGCAAACATGTACAGAGCTTACATGCCAAGATTCAAGCTAAGTAATTAACATACATTACTTGATTTTTCTATCCACCATAAAAGGAAGAGACTATTATTGTATCCATTGTTCAGATTGGAAAATAAAGGCTAGAGAAATTATGGAGCTAGTCAATAGTAGTGCTGGAGTTTCTACTCAGGTCTACTAAAATATTATTCTTATAGAACAATTTTCAGCTGCTTTTGTACATGGAGTGTCCTTCTACAGTGTCCTTCATTTATTCTCCTACCGTTATGATTCAATCCTACACATGCAAGAATCAGTATGGCGTTTTCTCAGTTCCTATCTTGGTACAGTTCCACATCCTTGTGTGTTTGTGAGTCCTGAAGCCTGTCTCATCCTACACCCCTGGGTGAGATACACTTTGGAGGTTCCCTTGTGTAAGAGAAGGTGCTGGTAAAATGCCATTCTTCTTCTCATTTGTTTTGTGCAGCCGAGTGCCTGAATTTTCCACCATGGCTACACATTGAAAGATGTTAAACATCCTCAGTGCTCAAGCTACAACCTGGACCAATTAAATCAGGATCTCTTGGGTGGGGCTGAGGCATCAGCAATTTTTAGAGTTCCCCAGGTGATTTCATTGTGTAGTTAAGGTTGTCCATGCTGACTACGGGTTTAATGTTCCTGATACAATTCTGATATTTTTTATGTACTCTATGATTACAAAGCTCTCTGGATGGTCTTCAGATTTGGTTTTCTCCATATGCTCCCTGGGTCATCTTATATAAAGTAGAAGTTTAATAAATATTACCCAACAAGGGATAAAGATTTTTCATGGGGTTCATGTAGTAATTTTCCTTATAAGGAAGTCATCTTTAATTAGTCACCTGAGACCATTTATTCTCTGAATACTGCTTGGGTCCTGAAACAAGCCAAAAGGAATTGATTTTGTGTATGAAATTTTCTATGGTGTTTTGTTTTGCTGAAACTGCGGGAACTAGGGAACTCTTATAAGGAATGTCTTCCAAGTCTGCAGAGATGGGGTGGGAGAGTCTCTGTGTTCCTCATGACACATGCCAGTGATTCTGGAATATAAAGGATAGATTTGATGCTCACAGCCTCCTCTATCCACATTTTTAAAACTGAAAGGATTCAGCTGGTGGCCAGCATAACAGTGAGCTGGTCTAGTCTCATAATCCCACTATTCTAGAGGTTGAGACAAGGAGACCTGGGATGTGAAGTCAGTCTGGGTTACATAATGTATTTGAGATTAACCTGAACTACATAGCCAGACTCTGTCAAAATAAAAACAAAAACGCCTCCAAAATTAAAACCCCAAATGAACTCAGCTGGTCATCAATAAGACCTTACGCAGCTAGGTGATAGGAAATTTGAAAGACGACACAGCTCCCCTCAAGCCATCTCTAGTTTACCTCTGCTCAATGATTCTCTTTTCAGAAATGAATGTACAGGGAAAAAAAAATCCCAAGTGTCATTTTTCTCAGAAAGCTGTACCAGCAGAGGTGAGGACGCACAGCTTCCAGATTAGGAAAGAGTCAGTATCTTCTATAATACAGGACTTAAGCCCATGTTTACCTTGGCAGACTGTACCTCAGGGAGCGGGGTGGGAGCACAGGAGCACGAGAGGATTTTCATCTGGATTAAATGATATGAATAGCTTTCAGGTTAACACGCAGGGGCTGAGCTGGCACAGGGGGCTGGCCCTGCAGCTGCCCAATGAAGGACAGGAGAATGAAACTTCTAGAGGTCTGTCTGTGGTATGTTGAGGATTGACCTCAGAACATTTCAGTCTTTTTAGGTGGGGAGGAGTGTCTCTCAAAGTCACATTATCTGGCCACAGGGGTAGTGTTTGAGGACTGCATACTTCCTGGGGGAGAAGTGGACTCAAAGACACAGGCAAGGAACAGCCATGAAGACCTCAACAGATGGAGCTAGGAGGGGCCTAGGGAAAGGAATCCAGCCTCTCCAGCTTTCCCCAAACCTCTGATCTCAACATTCTTTTGGGTGGCTCTTGCTCACGGCAGCTCCTCACTGAGGTCCCCAAAGTGAAATGTGCCCCTTGGTCAGAGGCCAGTAGATCTCAGAAGTAACACTAAGAGGTTGCTAGGATGAATGCTAAATGCTGTAGCCATTGGAAAAACAGTTTGTCATTTTCTTTTTTTTTATTGTTATTTATTGAGTTCTACATTTTTTTCTGCTCCCCTCCCTGCCTCTCCCCTCCCCCCTTCAATCCTCCTCCAAGGTCCCTATGCTCCCAATTTACTCAGGAGATCTTGTCTTTTTCTGTTTTCTACTTCTCATGTAGATTATATCTATGTAAGTCTCTCTTAGTGTCTGCATTGTTGTCTAAGTTCTCTGGGATTCTGGTTTGTAGGCTGGCTTTCTTTGCTTTATGTTTAAAAACCACCTATAAGTGAGTACATGTGATAACTGTCTTTCTGTGTCTGGGTTACCTCACTAAAAATAATGTTTTTAAGCTCCATCCATTTTTCTGCAAAATTCATGCTGTAGTTATTTTTTTCTGCTGTGTAGTATTCCACTGTGTAAATATACCACATTTTTCTTATCCATTCTTTGATTGAGGGGCATTTAGGTTGTTTCCAGGTTCTGGCTATGACAAACAAAGCTTCTATGAACATAGTTGAGCGCATGTCCTTGTGGCACGACTGAGCATCCGTTGGATATATACCCAAAAGTGGTATTACTGGGTCTTGAAGAAGGTTGTTTCCTAATTTTCTGAGAAATCGCCACACTGACATCCAAAGGGGTTGTACCAGCTTGCATTCCCACCAGCAATGCAGAAGTGTTCCCTTTTCCCCACAACCTCTCCAGCATAAGTTGTCATCAGTGTTTTTGATTTTGGCCATTCTTACAGGTATAAGATAGAATCTCAGAGTTGTTTTGATTTGCATTTCTTTGATGACTAAGGATGCTGAACATTTCCTTAAGTGTCTTTCAGCCATTTTAGATTCCTCTGTTGAGAGTTCTCTGTTTAGGTCTGTACTCCATTTTTTATTGGATTATGTGATCTTTTGGTGTCCAATTTCTTGAGTTCTTTTTATATTTTGGAGATCAGACCTCTGCCTGATGTGGGGTTAGTGAAGATCTTTTCCCATTCTGTAGGCTGTTGTTTTGTCTTGTCAACCATGTCCTTTGCTTTACAGAAGCTTTTCAGTTTCAGGAGATCCCATTTATTAATTGTTTCTCTCAGTGTCTGTGTTGCTGGGGTTCTATTTAGGAAGTGGTTCCTTGTGCCAATGAGTTCAAGTGTACTTCCCACTTTCTCTTCTATAAGGTTCAGTGTGGCTGGCTTTATGTTGAGATCTTTGATCCATTTGGACTTGAGTTTTGTGCATGGTGATAGATATGGGTCTATTTTCATTCTTCTACATGTTGATATCCAGTTATGCCAGCACCACTTGTTAAATATGCTTTCTTTTTTCCATTTGATATTTTTTGCTTCTTAACCAAAGATCAGGTGTTCGAAGATGTGTGGATTGATACCTGGGTCTTCTATTTTCGGTTCCATTCGTCCTCCTGCCTGTTCTTATGCCAATACCAGGCTATTTTCAGTATTGTAGCTCGTAGTAGAGTTTGAAGTCAGGGATTGTGATGCCTCCAGAAGTTCTTTTATTGTACAGGATTGTTTTGGCTATCCTGGATTTTTTGCTTTTCGAAATGAAGTTGAGTGCCATTCTTTTGAGGTCTTTGAAGAATTTTGCTGGGCATTGCGTTCAATCTGTCAGTTTGTCATTTTCTTACCAAGTGACCAAATAATCCTACTCCTTGATACTTATCTAGGAGAAATAAAAATTGTGTTTAAGCAAAAGCCTGTGCACAAGTGTTTCTAGCAGCTGTATTCATTAGAAATAAAGGATGAAATGTAAAGATCTCTCAATTAGGGTAGACAAACTGTGGTATTAGCATGTCATTCAGAAATTTAAAAGGATAGAACATACTAACATATGCAAAAAAGTATGTTAATCATGAGTACTTTCTGCTGAGCCAAAGAGTCTGACTCAAATTGTCTGATTCTATTCATGAAACATTCTATAAAAGGTAGAACTATAGCATCTAGGGGGAGGGACTGCTACCTAGGAGCAGCAGCAGGTAATTGGGCAGGATGGGAATGCCCTGTGTCTAGACTGCATTTGTCAAAGCTCACAGAATACTACACCAAGAAGAATTTCAGATGGGTCTGGTGGCAAAGAACTATAATTCTAACAACATGAGTGGCTGAAACAGAAGGTCCTGCCTGGACTACAGAGTGAATTCAAAGCTAGCCTGAGCAATTTAGTGAGACTTTGCCATAAAAAGTAAATAGAAGGGATTAGAGAGCAGATCAAGGGTTAGGATTTGGTAATACCATTACAGAGTACTCAAGTTCCATTCCCAGCACCCATGCTGGGCCGCTACAACCAACTGTAACTCCAGCTCACAGACATCACACCTTTTAAAAACACTTATTTGTGGCATGCATGAGGCTCTTGGTCCAAGCAACCTCTCAACACAGGAAAAATAACTACAATGGGAAGATTTTTTTTAGGCTTTTTTGTTTGATTGATTGGTTGGTTTTTGAGACAAAGTCTCACAATGTATCCTTAGCTAGAGTTCTTGAAAGAACACCAAGATGGTCTCGAACTCACATTGATCCACATGTATCTGCCTCCCAAGTGCTGAGATTAAAGGTCTGAACCACCAAACCCAGGTCAGTGAGGGAAAACATTAACTTGTAAAACTGGAAAATAAGCCAGTGACAGGCTGGAAATTGGGAAAAAGTTTTAAAGCTCGAAACACTTAGAGTCTCTAAACTCAAATTCCAGACCCTGGTTTGGTTTGGATGTTAATTAGGACCAAGCAGATTCCCTTTGCGTGCCTCTGAAGTGAACAGAGACCCAGCCCCTCCTCTTTTCCATGGAGATCACGGTAGGGCACAAGCTCCTAGGGACTCAGCTCCAGGCAGATTATATGGCCTTGGAGCACCTCTATGAATATGAACTCAAAAATAGGAAATCTCCTGTTGCTTCTTCAAATTGAAAAAAGAAAGAAAGAAGGAAAGGAAAGGAAAGGAAGGAAGGAAGGAAGGAAGGAAGGAAGGAAGGAAGGAAGGAAGGCAGGCAGGCAAATTATCTTGTGGGTGTGATCTGATTAAAGCACTAGTTTGGAGCTCTCTTTTCTGCCCGCAGACATCCAGGGTCTGCACTGGGGCTGCTAGGATTTACAAGCATGATCTGAGACTGCAGTCTCAGCATCACTGAGGAGCTTGTGAGAAATGCAGGATCTAACCTTGGGCCTTCCTCCTCCTATAGAATAAGAATCTGCATTTTAGTAAGGTGCCCACAGGGTTTGCCTGCAGATTAGCGTCTAAGAATTTCTACTCTAGATTTAATTGTCTACCCTAACTGCATAATAATCCAGAGCCTTCATTGCTACTATGGAAAAAATAAGGCCTTCAAGTCTCATTCAATCTACCATGACACTTATGCCACTGATTACTAGCTACATAACTCTGTGGAGGAAAGTCTACAAGGGTCTGTCCTTTCTGAACCTCAATTCAGAATGTCACAGATGTCCTCCCATCTGTAATGTGGGTTTATTATTGTCATTTTTATAGTGTTGCTATGGGGTTACATCAAACAAACAAACAAAAAAAAAAACAACACTATTTTACTTCACAAATGACCCAACATTGTACACCTCAGTTGTCTCACTCTGTTCCTCAAGGAACCCAGACTACTGAAAACTGGTTGGGAAAACCCAGAGGTCAAATGTCCAATCAGATGTGCCATTTGAAGGCATTAAATGGTCTGGGATGTATGTGGCCAGAGGGAGAGGCAGATGGCCTTAGTAATTATCCACTTCAGGGATTAGTAGGTTGGTGACTCTCAGAGTTTGGGCTTTACAAAAGGATCTTGCTGGCAATGTAAATTCTAGGATGCTACCTCAGACTAACTAGAAATTTTGTAAGTTTAGTTTCACAATTACAAGCCTATCCAATGATGCTTCTACATGCTAGTAGGGCATTATCAATAATGGCAAACCCCTGAATTTTCTGCTTTTATTTAAAGTCTTTTATAAAGAAGCAATACTTAGAAAGATTTACTGAATTACTAAGCCAGTCCTTCTGCTTCTAGGTTACTGGTTTTTCAATGTCAGTGTTAAAACACATTGGTGTGTGAAAACATGTCTGCTTTTGTTATGATGTATATTGCCAGCCATCTAAAACAGATTCATTCAACAGCTGGTAATCGTGTTTCTGTTATATGTCAGGCACTGGTCCAGACTCCAGTAATAGAATAAAACCTCCTTAAGTGATATAATCATCACTTGTAATTGGTTTGTTAATCAAAAACAATGGTTAAAAATGGTATCATGAAAGATGATACACAAATGCTTCACTTCAACAGAAAACATGCAAATTAATATTTGTCGGCCCATCTTTTAACATAAGACAATTTTTTAATTTACAGTGGTAGAATTTCATCCAATTACATAGATAGTACATCATCTTTTTAGTCTTCATTCCTTAAACAGCGATGGAAGTTAGACACATAGTAGTCAGAATGCAAACTCTGTTCTCTATTTTTAAGACATTTTCAATTCTGTTAAAGTTGCCTTAGTCATGTTTATTCAATGAGAATCTACTTTTAGCTCCTCATATTTGTTTTCCTCAAGTTATATTTGATTTAGTATGCATGGAAGCAACAGCTCTCTTTTGGCACACTTATTCCATCAGTTTATGTAACATTTGCCTGGAATGATGTAATTACAATAACAACTACAGGTTGGGAACCCACCCAACTGATGATTGGAAAGTTTACCATCCTACCCCTTTTTGTAACTGAATTGCACAAGAACATGAGAACTCAGTCTATTGACTGCAAGAGTTCTCCATGCTCTGGGGAACACACAGCATCTATTACAGGAAGGACAGAGAGCTTTGGTCAATCACATTAGTTTAAAAATTTGGTTACAAAAGTTTAAGTCAAGATTTGTTGCAGAGAGGCCTGAAAATAACTTAGATACACTGAGCAGAACAAGTCTATAGTGATGCCATTTTCACTCTTTGCTGACTCAAGTAGAGGTTGTTGAGTTTAGTTTGGTCACCCTAAGATACATGTAGCTCTCAGAAGCTCACTAGTGACAATGATCTTTCATTGAATGGTAAGAGCAAACACTTTGCAGCTCTGCTTGGTTTTTTGTTTGTTTGTCTGTTTTGTTTTTAATTTCACCCACAGAGGAAGGATCTGTTGCCGCAATAATTCTACCCAACAAACCAGCTCTAAGCCTAACTTAAAAGAACCAGTTGTTAATTCTCACAAGAGTAGGGGTTGAGTGGAAGGTTCTGCTGACCAAGATCCATTCAGCTGACCTCAGCTGGGTTTGTTCATTTCTCTACAATTCTCTGCTGACTGAGAGAGAATGGCTGGTAGAAAGAGCAATACATGCCACAAAACTCTGGAAGACTGGGCTCCTTGTATATTAGTCCAGGGCTTCTTAAACATAATGTGCATACAAATCACATGAGCATCTTATATAATTGCAGGTTCTGACTCAGAGAGTTCTGGAACAAAGACCTGAGATCCCCAACATTCTGGTTTTTTCAGACATGGTTTGGAACTTATTAGGTTTCTTGGACTAGACTTGAACTCTTGATCCCTTTCTTTAGTCCTACAAGGCAGGAATTATAGATAGATGCCAGGGAGATGCCAATACTGCTGATTCTGAGACTGCACTCAGAGGAGCAAGTTGGATAGAGTATAAGAAAGCTTGCTGCTAGATATTGTGTGTGGACCTGACTCCTAGGAAACTCCCCAGTACAACCTCCCAGTCATGACAGAGAATCTCCTGTTCTCACTTTCTTTTTACAATAGTCCAGAGAAACCTCTGCTTGATTACATTTGATGGCAAGGAATCACTGTATCCTGGCTGGTTGCAGAAACAAATTGTCTTTCTATTGAGTTAAAAGCCAAATTTCATGCAACCTCCATCCACCAAGCCCAATATGCCATTGCAGAATTTCAAGTCATCTTAGTTGTCAGTCTGTCTAACACACTAGGCTTCCTTTCCCCTCTTTTCCAGTTGGACCCTCTCCTAAGTCCTTCAGCTGCTCTACTTAAAGGTCTTCAAATTATGACCTTACATTGCCCTTTCTTAGGCATGACCCGACCCAGTTGGTCAGTATTATGGCATCCAGTATATGCCCAAAAGAATTGAAATCAGGGACATAAAGAGATATTTTATACCCAACAAAACAGAATTATTCAAAAGAGCCAAATGTTAGGCACAACTCAACTTTCCATCACAAGAGAATGCATTAGAAAAAATGCATAATTCAAACACAATGACATCAGCCTTAAATGATAGAGAGTAGGGACTGGGGAGATGATTCAGTGAGGAAAGTGCAATCATGGGGACCTTGATGCTTGCTTGTAACACCAACTGTGTGGAAGACAGAGGAATCCCTAGACACCACTGGCTAGCCAATCTTAAATCAAGAGTTCGCTGTTCAGTAAGAGATACTCTGCCTCAAAATAAACTAGAGAGAGATGGATTAAGTCATCCAGTATTAACTCCAACCTCTGGCTGTGTACACATGGGGGCAATTACTTGCATGTGCACATATGCCCACACCATACCACACACACACACACACACACACTTCTCTAAAAAAAAAAAAGGAGATAAATTTTGCCTTGTTTTGTAATAATTACCAGAAATGGAGCCCATTCTACTGAGGAGCTACACCCCAGCAGAAGGGGAGGATCCTCACACATACTGCAATGTGCATGGACCTTGGGAACATTTGCTAAGTGCAATCAGATATAGGTGCTGTAGGCAGCCACTTTATATGGAGTACCTAGTGACAGAGAGTTAAATGGTTGTTGCCAGGTGCCCAAGGGAAGAGGAAAGACAAAGGGAGTTATTTAATGGGTTGACTTTCAGTTTTGCAACATGGGAAGCTTTTAGAGATTATTGCACAACACCAATGCTCTAAACACCATCAAACTTAAAAATAGTCCAGTATGGTAAACTTGGTTATGAATACTTTACTACAGTTTAAAAACAAAGCCTAGCTCCCAAACCAGAGAAGAGTCTTCCAGAAATATTAAAAGGCTAGTGAAAACTATGTAGGGACTGTGGGTGTTGCTTGCTTAACTGCCAACCCGCTATAATTTTAGTAATATAGTTCTGACTATGGGCAAATTGCACTTTAAGGCATGTTATATGTGTGGTCTACTAGGAAAAAAAATCCCCTAAATTCCTCTTCACAAAAATAGTTGATTTCTCTAGTTTCTAACTGGCTTTAAGAAAAATATCATTACTTCAATAATAATTTTCTGGAAATCAAATTTCCTCCTTCATTGCCATTTAAAATTTTTCTATGCCTTTACCGACAAAAGAAAAAGGAATTTTGCCATTGTCCTGAAATAATTTCTGAATGATGTTTATAAAAATATCTATGTAACAGCAAACATATATTATGGCTAGCACTGAAGATATAGGCATTTATACTGGGTCAATATCCCTATGCTTGCTAATATTTATTTAACTGTCCTTAAGCACTCTTGTTATAAAACAACCATAAAAATGATTTACCTTCCAAATGAGAAAATTAAACATAAATGTTACAATCATCCAATTTTGATATTCATAATAACTTCTAAATTAGAGCACACATCAGTTAAAGAGACTACTGGCTTGAGAACAGAAGTGTCAAACACAGACACAGAGTTGTAATTTATTGGAAAACATTAACCCAAACATGAAACACTATGACCACTGGCAGGTGTAATCATTTTTCTTTGACACTCAAATTTACATGTTTTGGAAATTTTCCCAGATAACTCAATATATTCAAGTCTCTTGTTCTCAGGTTCCAGCAGCTTTCCTCCCTCCCTAACTCCCTTAGATGTAGACATAGGTTTCATTCTGTATTTCTTTGGAAAACTGCCTGCAAGTGGGGTGAAAACACACTCCCAGCAAGCACTGGGCTCTGTCAGCGGTCAGATGCTACCTGCTTCTGGAAGTGTAAATTTCTTTAGGTTCCTTTTAGGAGCTGCAAGGCTTGTAAGAGCATTTAAATTGGTCACTTGAACAAATGGCTCAGTTTGGTTTAGAAAAGCAAAGTACCATAGGATTTTTATGAACCAGGTCATCAAATCAGGTGCCATCCACCGCTGAGGCACTTCCTTACACCAGTGCCACAGAGAAGGACCGGTGAACATTTCTAGGTGTTTTGTGAACATAGAACTCGACAGCAACTTATACTCAGGATATTTTCCCCTCAAAGACTCAATTCTAAGAAAGAAAGGGAGACTTTATAAGCAGGACCACTTATCCCCATAGCTCCAAAAGTGACAAAGTATCAATGAAAACACTGGATCATAAGGAATAAAATGGAGACCTTCGTCCCACACTGCCTATGTTTTTCATCTAATGTCTAGAGAGATTTTTCTGCGATGGTTTGTTAAAGAGAACATGAAAACAAAACTCTGTTCACATTGACGGTGAATGTGAGGCACACCTGGGCCAGGGCAGGCAAAATTATGATGATATCCACTCAGGGCCATAGCAAAAGGAAATTTAAATAGCCTCATACTAAATTAGTCTTGATAATGCAACAGATTTATAGCTTTTGTTTCCAAAAGAAAATTAATTCAGATATTTTTGTGTATATAAAATAAAACTTTGGAAAATATGTTTGTTCTTAATTTATGCTTCGTGGGTAAATTCATGCCTTATTTATGATTGCTTTGGGAACTATTACTTTAACCTGACTTTTACTATTTCATGTGTAGTTCAACATTAGGTGGGAGGGGTTTTTTCTGTGTACAATTTCTTGTAATGAAGAAGAATGAGAAGAATTCAGGGAGACGGACATATATGGAAAAGTTGTGCTTACCTGGAGAGCTGACTGGGCAGAATTTCTGGTAGGCTTGACCAAAAGACTGAAGCAGTGACCCATCATAGGACAAGAGGACCTTGCAGGATATGTAAGTATCCTTTTTCTCTGCTGAAAAGAGACAGAGAGATATTAAATCTATAGACTAGGACTTGAAAGGGTATGGTAACTTTTCTGCAAATAAGGCTAGAGAAGCTTGAGAGATGGTTCAGCTGTTAAGATCACTTCTTGCTCTTTCAGAGCAGCTGGGTTCAGTTCCCAGAAGCCACAGTGTGGTTTACAGGTATCCATAATTCCAGGTCCAGGGTATCGGATGCAATTTTATGATGTCTTTAGACCCTAGACATGCATGTAGTGAATATACACACATGCAGGCTAAACAGATGTATACATAAAATATAGTCTACAAACAAGATAAAAGATTTTAAAGGGTGCATTATATATTCCTTATCTTTAATTTGGATTTCACTATTTACTGCAATGAAGAAAAGAATTAGAAAGACAAGGAATAGGGGGAAAAAGTTGTGTGCTTTGGTTACTACTTCCATCTACACCACTGCCAGTCCTTGAATATGCATGCTTTGCTCTACCCTGCTGAAGTCCAGTATTTGGGTGGTTTCTTCCATGTTCTTGGAACTTTGGATAATATCAGACATATCAATAATTACTTCCTCAGCCTTTGATAATTGACATTTCAAAGAGAAATTTGGAGAAATTTTACAGTGAACAAGTCTATTCCCTAGACTCATTGATCCCCTTCTCCTAGCACCTCTTTTCATTCTTCTGTCTTTCTGAGATAGAATCTCAGCATATAGACCATGCTGACTATGAATGCAAAGTGATCCTCCTGCTTCCCAAGTGCTAGGCTCTAAGACTTTATTACGTTCTTTAGGCAGTATAGCTAGCCACCTAGGCATTCCCTACTTTTTATGCATTTGAAGTTTCATTGTAGGTGTCATTTCAAATATCCCTAAATGCTTTTGTATTGACATAAGTAATGGGGGGAGGGGACTCTCAATCTTTCAATCTTTTTTTAAGCAAATAATGACTGGCACTGATTTCAAATGTGCTTGTTAATGAAAGTTGATAATGCAGACACCTGCGTCACCCGACCCCTATTAAGACACAGATAGGAGCCTTATCTCACGCTCAGGAAAGCATCAAGCTCGTCAGATCTGCAACCACCCACCACCCTTACCATACTTCATTTTTCACCAGAGACTAGTTTTTCCTGTTCTTGAGCTGTGTATAAAGGAGCTCACACATGTTGTACTCTTGGTGCCTGGCTTGTTTCCCTTCACGTGACATCCTTTAGATCATCCATGCTGCTGCATGCAGCAGTTACTTCTCAATAAATATTGATTAGCTGATTCTTATCAGTGTTGATTAAGGATTTCTGTTGATGAAACGGTTTAAAATACAATCATTATAACTAGAAGGTCTCTTCGTAAGCCCTGTGGGAAATCAGTACTTTTGGGGGATGATTCAGTAAAGGTGGGGGCACATTTTGTGGGAAAAAATTGAGGCATCATCTTTAAAAAATGACAAAAGATATCCAGACATGTGCAACAGGTCCTAGGGTATCTGGCTCTGGGCCCCTCCTTTCTCTCAGGGGCAAGGGTGATGGCTAAGTGGTATTTTTCAAGGGAATGTTTTCTGGACTATTCATTTACAATTGGAAAGCAAAGGCCAAAGGCAGACAATGGCCTAGCAAGGGGAAATGTCCATATTTGAAATCTTTTTAGAAGTAGTTCCCCATTCTCTAGGTCGGGGGTGGGTGATCAAGGAAGTAGAGGACAGAGCTTCCACCCAGCATCCATTGCAGTAAATGTAACTTGCTTCTTGGGGGACTCCCAGCTCACTGGAAGAGCCCCAAGTGAAATTTTTTGAAAGAATTCCCTGGAACAACTGTCTTCCTCAAATATGCGTTCCAGGCTCAGAAAGGACTAGGGCTCTGTGCTATTTGCTGTTTGGTGTTTAGTAGTGATTTGACATTCCTGTTGTGTTACTTAGGTGCTTTTCACCACTCAGAACCAGTCTTTTCTACTTATGAAGTGAGCTGGACTCATCTGTGCACAGGTACTGATCTCAGCTTTCATGAGATTGTTACCAGCAGGACACCTGATTACTAATACCAGGTAGCTCTTCAATGTAACTCAGGTGACTGGCTCAAAAATTCTCAACTGAATGCCTTGCTCTATAACCTCCTCAGGTGGCATGGACTATTGGATACAGCTTTAAACTTTAAGATAGCTTTAGACCTGTGAACCTCTGCGGCCTTTATGGGCTGTGCAATTTTTTCACACCACCCAACCCTTTGCTTTAAAACCGTGATTGAGCACCCTAACTTGGCGACTAAGGGTAAAAGTGAGGGGTTGAAGGAGAAGTGGGGACTACTGTGTTTTTGGAAACTTTAGTCGGTGAAGCCTGCATCGCATTAAAGTCGACAACTGATGCTTTGCATTAGTGATAATTGATGGAAGGGGGCTGGGTATATTGAGAAATGTCCACGTGACTGCTGCCTGAGACAGGTACTTCTGTGACCAGTTACAAAATCATTCTGATTTTGGCTATGTGCTTCCCAATTATGTATTAAGTTCCCCGGGAATGATCAAGATGGGGCGCATTGCCACTAAGAAATCACCTTTTTGGGGGGTGATTAAAACGCCAAGATTGCTGAACCATTTGTGGTAGCCTTGATCAGCTTTCTTGACCCCACCAAACGGTAGCTGGCACTGCCTATAACGTGTCTACGAATATCTACCTTTATGTTGTCATAATTCAGCAGGTTGGAAACTATTTTTCCCTTGACTTATCATGCCTTTGTTGAGGAGAAGGGTTAGAGCATGAAACTGATCTAAGAAAATCCGTGCTTTTTTTCATGACAGGCCCAAGGCAGGTTATGAAACTCCCCATTTGTCCTTCAGTCCTTTAATGGAAATCTGCTTTCCTAAAGAGTTCCCTTTAAACCCAGCTGGAGAGGGGCTGTCAGAGGTTTGAGACAGCCTGTGGGTTCCCTTTGACCTTGATTATGACCAGTAGTGTCGCTGCTAATTGCAAGGCCCAACTCAAGGTGGAAAATGGCATTGGTTTCCACCCCGCCCCCCCCACCCGCCCGCGCGCCAGGAGAAGCCAAGTTCTGTGGCCCGCGACAGCGGAGAGGTTCTTTTCAGGCCGAGCTTTGCCACCCAGAGAGCAACACGGAGGCCGCCTACAGGTGCAATCCCGCCACTGCGCGGGGGCGGGAGGCTAGCAGAGCCCTCCGCGTCTCTGCAAGCTCTTCCCGAAGCCTAAGCAGAGCCCTCGGGTGTCCGCCACCCTCTATCCCTGCTTCCTCCCCCTCCCCACGCCTCTGCCCTGGCGTGGTCTAGAAAGGAAGCTGGGAGCCCTCCGAGGCTCCACGGACTGGGATTTGGGAAGGGATGGCGCGCAGCCGAGGCTTTCCCTCGAATTTGCGGCAAGTCTGGCTCCGGGAAAGTTTTACAAAGTTCCCAGCAGCGTCTGCCCAGGTCGCCTCTGCGGGGCGAGCAGACGGCGGCGAGCGCGCCAGTCTCGCCGCCGCCAGCACAGAGCTCTGGGCTCGCTTGCTCGCTGGGAGCGGCCCGGGCTCCTGGCGGGCAGGCCCTCCTCCCGGGGCGAAAGCCGCAGCTGACGCAGGCGGCTCGGAAGGCGGAAGCCACCCGCCCCAACTGCTCGGGCCGCACCACGGCGCCTACACCTGGGGCTTGCCTGGGCACCCAGGCCGCGCACCGAGGGGGCGGTCCGGCGGAGGCACTCCGGGCGTCTCAGAGCCACGGGCTCCTCCACGTTCCCCCCGGGTCTTTCCTTCCTCTTGGCACTAGGTCCCAGGGCAGTGGTCTGCGTGTGGGCCCCCCCAGACGGCCAAGCCACCCGGTACAGCCCGCAGCCCCCCAACTCCTAAGTTCCTCCCCTCCCCATCAACCCGGAGGAAGGGGGCGTGTCCACTGCAGGACACGCCCCTTATGAATATTAACAATCGCGCATGCGCCTTGCTCCGCGTGCTGGGTAGAGGTGGCCAGCCTGAGACGCGGCTCCCAGACGGGCGCTCCGGGTCCCTCTCCGAGAGCCAGGCGGGCACGCGTCATTGTGTTACCTGCAGCCGGCCGGCGAGCTAGGCTCAGGTTTTTTTTTTTTTCCCTTCCCTCCCCCGCGTTCCATGCAGCTGATCTGAAAGGGAATAAAAGGCTGCGCATAATCATAATAATAAAAGAAGGGGAGCGCGAGAGAAGGAAAGAAAGCCGAGAGGTGGAAGAGGAGGGGGAGCGCCTCAAAGAAGCGATCAGAATAATAAAAGGAGGCCGGCCTCTTTGCCTTCTGGAACGCGCTGCTCTGAAAGGGCTTTTGAAAAGTGGTGTTGTTTTCCAGTCGTGCATGCTCCAATCCACGGAGTATATTAGAGCCGGGACGCGGCGGCCGCGGGGGCAGCGGCGACGGCAGCCTCAGCGGGAGCACCAGCGCTAGCGGCGGCGGCGGCGTCCGGAGTGCCCGCGGCGCGCGGCGCAGCGATGCGGTCCCCACGGACGCGCGGCCGGACCGGGCGCCCCCTGAGCCTTCTGCTCGCCCTGCTCTGTGCCCTGCGAGCCAAGGTAGGAGTTTCTCCCGTTCTTCCTCTCCGCACTCTTCTCCCTTCCCTCGTGGCGTCCTAGACGCGGGCGGCTGTGGCTCTCAGAGCAGGCTCCCGAGTCCTTGGGTACCAGGCTCCCTGACCCTGGGGCTGCAGTGGGTCTGGGAACGCCGGCTCCCCCGAGGGAAGACTCCGGCCCCCAAAGATAAACTCCTCCAGGCTGGGTAGAGTGCGTTCATCACGCTCTTGGCCCCTCGGGGCTGTTCTCCGATTTTTCCCGTACTTGGTTTTTATGTCCCTGAATCAGGTCAAGCCCTAAACCTAGTTTTGCAAAATTATTTTCACTTGCAGCAGCGAAGTCTTCGCGTCTCGGGGGTGGGGTGGGGGATCGCAGAGTCTCCACCTCAACAGAAAAACTTTCTCAGACGTTGACCTTCCTTCCTTGCCGGCAGGTGTGCGGGGCCTCCGGTCAGTTTGAGCTGGAGATCCTGTCCATGCAGAACGTGAACGGAGAACTGCAGAATGGGAACTGCTGCGGCGGTGCCCGGAACCCTGGCGACCGCAAGTGCATCCGCGACGAGTGTGACACGTACTTCAAAGTGTGCCTCAAGGAGTATCAGTCCCGCGTCACGGCCGGCGGACCCTGCAGCTTCGGCTCAGGGTCCACGCCTGTCATTGGAGGCAACACCTTCAATCTCAAGGCCAGCCGCGGCAACGACCGTAATCGCATCGTGCTGCCTTTCAGTTTCGCCTGGCCGGTGAGTGAACGACTCCCGGACGGAGTCGAACGCGGGGCCGAGTCCTGTATTCCCTTGAGAAGGATTTAATAGCCCCTGGCTTGAAACTTGGCGTTAAGTGGAGAGGCTTTTTGGGTGGCAAGTGAGAGCCCATGCTATAGCTAAACCTTGAACAAGGTGGGACAGGCGGGTCTTCCATCCTCGATGGTGTTTGCTTAACGTACTGAAATGGGGACGCCGAAGAGGATTGGGAAAGGGGAGTATCCAAGGATGTTAGTTTTATACTTACTACTTGCAATAGCCCTCAACCAGGAGGTCTTTGTAGATGATCTCTTTGCTTAACTAATTAAAACTGAGAGCGCCCTGGAAGGCGACTGCGCACAGTCTGCCCTGCGAACGCTGTCCAAGTTGGCACCCTCCCCTTTCCCGTGAGCCGCCCCGAGGGCGGGTGTGTCCTTCCTGCAGGGTGTGGGGGAGCCGGTTTCCCGCGACTTCAGGGGAGATTTTGGTGTGTTGGAGGGCGCTCTCCCAGCCTGGGATGGCGGCTGCAGGGGTGTCTCCTCCTGGTGTCTAGGCTTTAGTCTGGGAACCCCCGCCCCCTGCCGGCCCCTTCCTCCCGCCCCTGCTTGGTGAAGCCCTGGCTGCCTTGTTCCCAGCGGTTCCCCAGCTCTGGAACAGCTGTGTTTGCAAACTTCCCCGGGAAGGGCGGGCGCACACTCTCGTCCGGAGGGCACACGGCCTCCGCAAGCCCTTCCGGGGCTGTGGCAAGGCTTAGTAAGGGGAGGCCCGCTGGAAGTAGTGTTTTCGGGTGCAAGTGCATGCCCCCTCATCTCCCTTCGTGGCCCTCGGAACTGCTTGAGGCCGGCGTACAGCTGGCAGACTCTGCAGCAAAGCCCTTGCAACATCCCAAAATGGGTGGAAGGAAGATGGGTGCGATTGCAGAAGGGGAGGAAAGGGAAATGGTGGGGGTGTGCCCGTTGTCCAGGAGGCGTGACTCGCTGCCAGGACTGGTGCTTGGCCAAGCTTGAGCTCCGAGGGTGGGTGGTGAGAGGGGGGAGCTCTGTGCCCCGGAGGATTGCTTTCCGCCACGTGCTCTGATGGGGTGCACTCTGCTGCCTCCTACCCGCGGGTTTGGGCTGTGATTTGAAACTCTGAAGAGGGGCGGGAGAGGAGCCTGTCTGGCTCAGTTTGTGTGTGAAGCTGAGCTGGCTCTTAAAGTCTGCGTTTACAGGAGTTGGCCTCTGCCGTGGGTGCGATAAGACAGTTATCGAAAACATGCTATTAAGAGGGTCTTATTTTGGCAGGGGCTTGCTGCTGTAAGTGAAGTTCTCCTCAGATCTGCGGGCTGTGTCTGTTGTGGGATTTCACTTTTACAAAGAATGTTTGTCTTGTTTGTTAATCCCCTATTAGGGAGAACTTTAAGCTAAAGAGGTTGGCCACCTCTAAATCTGGCTGGGTTCAAGCTTGGGGTGAATGCTAGCTGCCCTTGAACTGTGTTTGGACTTAAGGAGGAAGGGGCTGCAGGTGGTTCCACCCTCCCTAGGATCAGTCCGACCCCCTCGCTTTTCACAAGACCATAAAAGGAGTCTTATTAGTGATGTGGAAAAAACGGCAGGCCTGGCCGAGGTTTATTTTGGAGAGAGGGGTCAGAGGGAGGATGACTTGGATGAAAACAGACAGGCTTGCTCCTCGGGCTAGCTGGGGAAAAGTGACCTAGAAGTGTGGCTGTCTGCATTTGACACCTGGCAGAGTCCTTCACAGACAAGGAGCTGAAATGGTATGGGTGGATAGCAGGTTGCCACCATTGAAGGCGCTGAGTAGTCTTCAGTGCCTTCAGGCCCCACGGGTCACCAACCATGAAATAGAGTCGACTTCTCTAGAAAGAGAGAGACCCACTGGGTCAGCACTGCAAATGTGGTTCTTTTGAAGCTGGGCCAAGTACATGCATCACTCATAGGCCAGTCTCCACCCTGCTGCCCCAAAAAAGGCCGCCTGTGAATTACAAGCTCTACTTCCCAGGAGAAGCTGAAGGTTTGGGTGTATTGTTTTAGTTTATTTTCCTCAGTGTGGTTAGAGAACCGTGGCTGTCTGTAACCTTCAAGAAGGACTCAAGGGTGAGTGAGCTTCTGCGAAAGCCTTAACCTTCACTAGTTAGTGGGTAGCACAGCTTCGTTCACTTCGGTAATTAACATTAGAAGTTTGTCTTCAAAAATCTGGTCTCCAGGGCAGGGGGTGGCTTACTGGCAGAATATAGGCCTAGTATTTTCACAGGCCCTGGGTTTCACTCCAAGCTCCACAAATTTGAAAAAAAAAATTTTTTTTTCTCCTTGGGTAGGTAACAGTGGAATGCGATGTGTAGATAATAGGATTCAAGGAAACAACACAGAGTTTAAAAAGCAAACAGAAACTCCAGGCTCCCTTGGCCTCTTAGCCACATAAGCTGCCAACCCCTAAGCAGGCCTAGTTGTCATTTGGGCTAAGTCCTCCTAAGTTGTCTTACAAGGGAAGGGAAGCACTGTGCTTGGCAAGACTTAGTCCAGTGAAGGTCATGTAATTCCTGTCTTTTGGTTTGGTATCATGGTCCCCGTTCGTGGTCTAGAGAGGAAGAAGAGGAAATGATTTGGTCAGATGTGAAACACAATCTACACCCAGCATGAGCGATGCTCTGAAGTGGGCCTCCCTGCATCAGAAGCACATTTGGTTATATAGCCCTTGGGCTACATCCCACTTGGTATCAGCTGCTTGGTCCCAGTCTTTTAGCGTTGTGCCGGCGGCTTCTGATTGTGTTGTCATCCATGCTGCAAGGGAGCTCAACTTGTAGCAACTGGCTTGATTTATTCTTCTCAATTTGGGGTACTAGGTGATAAGAACATCATTATGACAGATAATTGGGCTTAACAAGAAATGATTTGGGAATAAGCATTAATAAATCACTGAAATGGTTAATTTGCACCTCCCCGAATTAGTTCAAAATCCCAGGAGTGCCTGCTCATTAAAAATGCATTAGTGTAATTACTTGTGTTTTTGAAAACCTCAGTCATATAGCTGCATTGGTGGCCCTAAATTGTAATGACTTGGGGAAAACAACGGCAGTATCTGGCTTTATCTTTAAATACCATTGACCCTGTTCAGAGTCTTGCTGAGATTAATTATTTTAGGAAAAGCCAACAAAATGTGATTGTAACAGGGCAAAAGGATGCCAGGTTGAGCCCTTCTCACACTTCCAGCCTGAGTAACTAAATAACCAGGGTTAGAGTCAAGTTGCCTTCAGGTGGTTAGTCACAGAATGTAAATTACCAGTCCTTGGGTATAATTATGCTCTCTGCATCGTTCCTCTAGATGTGTGTGGACACATGGACGACAAAGGAATAAGGTTCTTTTTAAGTTAGCTTTTTCTGTACCTCACCTGCGCGCTTAGCGTGTGTGCAAACAGCACCCTGGTGTATGTGTTCAGCACAAGGGATGTTCTATGTATGGAGAGAACATTCTTTTTCTTTAAAAAAAATCTGCCTCAAACATGTTTATCTTGCAGTACTAGGCTTTGGGGGGAACATTGAGGCCAGGTGGCTTTGCAAGCACAGTAGAATAGCTGTGACCTGCGTGGGCTGCTGTCCCAAGGACTTACTTGGTTTCTAATAGTTTTCCTTTTCCTGCAGGTATAACCTTCTGTGTTTTCTTCTCCCTTGTCTTGTTTCTTAGCAACTTGCTCAAGCCTCCAGTACTTACAGGAATTCGCAGCCCACCAGCTCCACACCCATAATTCTATGGGGACTCAGTACATTTGTAGAAAATGAAGCTTTAGGCTCAGTGCTGTTGGAAGCTGAATGGGTCAGAAGAGGCTGCAGCAATGTGGTTAAAGGAATAACTGCCCAGAGAGCCCTAACATCTTTACATGTGCTGGGACCTTCAGGGACACCTTGTAAAGAGGGCAAGCAGTAAATTTAGCATGGAGGAAAGAGGCTGTTTGTGAAAAAACAAGACCAAGGCCATAAGTTGTTTTCACGTTTCACATGTGAAAATGGATGCAGGCAGCAGGCTTGGGCGGCCAGACTCAAAGTTGCACTGTTCCTGTTGAAGAAGGGCCAGACTTGGTCCCAGTGTTAGGTTTTCTAGATTACTTAGCAATGTGAGGGCGCATAAACTGTGTGTGTGCATAGAGCGACCTTGATGATACATAATGACAAACAGTCCCGAGAATTTTCCCTGGTAAAGTGCTAGCGGTATCCTCTACCCCGAGGTTTTGGGATTCAAGCTGCTCAGA
This sequence comes from Ondatra zibethicus, assembly GCA_004026605.1. Classification (NCBI taxonomy): domain Eukaryota; kingdom Metazoa; phylum Chordata; class Mammalia; order Rodentia; family Cricetidae; genus Ondatra; species Ondatra zibethicus. Next base: position 78,756 of record PVIU01001442.1, on the reverse strand, counting down.
AGTGGCATTTGACTCCAGCTCTTAAATATACTTTAAAAATAATTAGAACAAAAGCGACTTAACCTTTTCTTCCAAGGGCTAGAGGACACATTTGGAGGCATGAAAGTGAAGATTCTAACATGGTAGGGAGGTCTTGAATTCAGAAACTGCTGCTGCTGACTTCTGATTACTACTTGGCCCTCAGGCAGCCCCTTGGCCCTTATTCATGGTGTCAGTAACATCTCTTATTGGAGTAGCACATGTGTGGAGAAGATATTCCCAGGGTGGCTCCTAGTGGTTAAAGGGGGCATGTAAATAATCAAACTGAGTCCTCTACCAGCTAAGCCCAGTTTCTATGCACTTTTGGTAAATAAGTAGAAAGGCTTCTTGTTCAGGCTTGCTCTGTGTGAACTGGATGGTTGTGCTTGGCTGGCTTCTTGGTATTCTGTCTATTAACCTCGCCACCCTTTTGTAACTGGTGCATTTAATTATCAGTGGGATGCTTTTCTAACAGGTGAGGGTAATGATGGGAACGGGGTTAGGGGCCTCTCATTGAGAGTCTCCAATCTGGATATGAGCTCCGGGGCCCCTTGGCGAGCCTTTGAGGTGGGCTTTGATGAGAAAATCACCCTTTGTCACCAGATCACACTTTATTGACATGTCAAACCCTGCAGAAATGGTTGCTTTCTATGACGGGAGCTTCAGCTTGCATGCACTAGGGGGAGTGGTCTTTTCTTCACCCCTCACCTTACCAAAACCCTAAAAGACAGGAATTGTGTGTGCCCACACATGGACTCTCTGAAACCTTTTTTGTTTCACATGTTTTGTGCCTGGAATATTTTATACTCTGGCCACCCAGACGCAGGCAGGACAATAGAGCTGGCTGGACCAACTGAAGTGAGGATTACAGAGAAGAATGGGGCCTCTCCAGAAATACTGCTAATACAGGACAAGTGACAGGAAGCAACAGTTGAGTCAGCAGAGCGCATGCAGGGCCCCTGACAGACCCAGGGCCAGCAGGCTATGTACAATGGCTGTGTTGGCACTCAGGGCATTCCCAGGATGCGCATGCCTCTGGCGGGCCTGCCTGTCGCAGCGGTCTGGGGTTTTGGACTCCACACGCGTGCTGTTTGGATGGCGGTTTGTTTGTGTCCCTCAGCTTGGCAGGAGGGGAGGCAGCCACTTCTTAGGGCTTGGTTTGGCTGCCACTGTTGCCAGGAAAAGGAAGCTCCCAGCTGCCAACACAATCACCTTTGTTTCTTACATCCCCCCCTGCTTAATGTGGCAATTAAGTGCTTACTGCTTTGCCCAGTGCCAAGGTAACTGCCATGGAGTGGGGCAGGACAAAGAATGAAGCCTAGACCAGCAGCTCAAGTGTGGAGGATAGGAGGTGGTGCCTGGTGACAGAGCCTTGGTACAGCAACTTGGTGACTGTGGTATGCCTTGGGACTTTGATGCCAAGACTCTTCTGTAGGTAAAATTGCATGGAAATCTCCCAAAAGGCCATTCTAAAATCTGACCAGTCCTTTTTGATGCTTCACAAGAATGGGAGTCAGCTGCCATGCTGCCAGATGTCCTTGAGCCCCAGGCTGGGAAGAGCCAGAAGTGACTCACTCGCAAATCCAGATGGAAGATCTGGTAACTATCATGCCTCTTGTTTTGCCCCCAGACTACTACTCTGGGGAGACTTAGTACACAAGAAGAAATCCAGGTGACTCCTCAAAGTCTTTTATAGTTTCAACCCCAGAAACTCAGGATTTGTTTTTTGGTTTTTTGGGTGTGAAGTTTAGATTGAACTAAAGCTTGCCTTTCTAAGCCCCTTCCAAGCCCCCCTTAGACTGGGGACTTGGCCTCTGCTGGGGATGGTTTGGAGCAGCCAGTCACGTGTGCTGATTTGTGGCTGGGTATCTGCTTGAGTGGCATGAGGTACACATGGTCTAGAGTCACGGTGTTAGGACATATAGCTGGGGATGTACAGAGGTCAAGCGTGGGCCTGGGAAAAAATTAAAGCTCCCTAGCAACTAATAATCATTGCCAAATTATCTTGATTGTTGATCTATAGTGTGGGGATGGAGTGGGAGGGAAGGATGCCTCTTAATAAAAGCCTTGGAGGGAATCCTTTCTCTGAAGGCAGGGCGCCCATGCCCCAGGAGACCAGGAGTCTAATGCAGGCTCTCAAGCGAGAGCAAAGTCCAGGCTTGACTGTTGTCACTGCAGGCCTCACCCTAACTCAAGCCCACTTCCACCTCCCAAGAGGAAGGCACTTGATTAAAAGATCATAGTGCCGGCCCATGGGGCTGTGGTACAGTTCTGTTACCTCTAGCTGGGGTAAGGTTGGTCATCAACTTTCAAATCCAAGATGAACCTGGCAGATGGCTTGATCTTACAAGTTCTTGTGCAAGGTCTACGGATTCCTTCTGCCTTGAATATGAAGCTGAGTTCATACTGCTGCGCCAGCTGGTTCCACGGCACCTTCCTTTGCAGTGGTGTTTGTGGGTATTATGTGTGTTTAGTGCTTGTGCAAGTCTGTCAAAACTGTTGGTATCAATGCATTTAATCAGAGGATTAATTACAGCAATATTGTTGAAGTGAAGGATGTGGGCCTCAACGTGACCAACAAATGAAGGGCTTAATTATACAGAATCAGCCACACATCTGGCCTCATTTCGACTTGGCTCTCACCATGAATCAGTAGAGAAATATAATTTCTTGCTGCTCTTTGGGAAGAGTCCTATAATTTGTCGGAAGTCCTCGGAAGCTTAAAGAGGCTGTAAATAAGGTGTAACTTTCACTAATAAAATATTAACGGCAATAACAATGTATTTGGACCTACAGCCACTAACCAGAGAGGGCTGGGTATGTGTCCCAGCTTGCCCGGTTTTGCTTGCTTTGTGAGCATTTTCCCACAGTTATCAGTGAACGAAATGGAATCCTGCTGTAAGTATGAAACATATTTCGGCTGAATTCCAAGGCAGGGTCTATCGCAAGATATTTTTGTTGTCAGAGCGGACCTGCTGTGTCACTGACAGAGTAATAAGCTGGCCTTGATTTATGAATGAAGCCTCCTGCTTTTCTCCCATGCCTTCACCCTATCGGTGCCATCTCTTCCCCTGGCAGCAGCGTTTCTGGTGGCATTGTGGTTATCGGAGCAACATAAGCATGGCATGGGTTCCTGGTGGTGGCAGAGCAAAGCTCCACCAACCTGTTCCGTTCCTTTACTCAGCTGTGTTTCTCTAGCCCCCAGATAGGTTTAGCAAGCTTCACCTCAGTGCCCATTGCGAGGGAAGATTCGAGGAAAAGTGGAAATTTGCTCATGACTTGGGTCTTGGGGAAGAGGGCAGAATTCAGAGACGAGCTTAGAAGAGAAGGAGGGCTGCAGCAGAATAGCTGGCATCTTGCCAGGATCCAAGGACTTTGTTTAGTTACCCAACTGATTATTCTAGGAATGTTAGATCTTATTGACAGATAGGTTCATCAATAAATATAACCCATGGGTGTGCGGTGGCTTCTCCTTTGTACTTTCTCCCACAGATTGCCACAGCCCACCCCACCACCCATGCTAGGTTGCTGCCTTTGTCTTAAGTCTTTGAGCCCTACCCCTCCTTCTTCCGAGAGTCACCTGATACTTGTGGGAGCTGGGATGGTCTCACACAGACAGGGCTTTCAAAGGGGTTCTGAAAAGGAAAAGGGGGCCTCCCTGGGGACTGCCCCCACCAGGGCCCAAAGCGTAACCCTAGCAGCTCTCTTCTCAGTGCAAACACCTGAGTAGGTTGGCTTGGGAGAAATTCTTTGTTGGGTTTTTTGTTTTTTTTTGTTTTTTTTTTTTTTTTTCTCATGCACTAGAACTAGGGACTGAAAAGTTTTGGGAAACCTATATGTTATGTGTTCCCATATAGGGAGGTACTGTTTTCTGATCAGGACTCTGGGCTGCTGGCTTGCTTGGTCTGAGCCCCAGTGTGCTCCTGCCAGGTGGAAGGAGGTGTCAGCCTGGGATGAGGGCTGAAGAGAAAAAGTAGAAGTTGGTCTGGCTTCAGATATCCAGATGCCTCTTTGACTTTCTATTTTGGGTAGCAGAACACACAGGGAGGCCCCGAGACTGCAGCATCATTGGGTTGACCCATTCTATCTGACTCACTAAACTTTGCTTATCTGTCTTGCAGAGGTCCTACACTTTGCTGGTGGAGGCATGGGATTCCAGTAACGACACTGTTCGTAAGTATCTCCTCGGGGAATTGTGCCCCCCCCCCGAAAGGCTGGTGAAGTGCAGTGCTGGGCAGATCTGCCAGAGGACAAGTCCCCAGTGCCCCTCTCCCACCTGCCCCGCCCCCATCAGGGCTGAACCTGTCTGTGCAGTCCCTGCCTTCACTCCCTAGGACTTTCATCTGAAATATTAAGTAGCCAGAATAGACTCCCGGTTTACTCAGTCCTTGCAAAAAGGGACCTAGATTATCTCTGGATGGAGATCTTAATGGTTTTACAACTTTAAAACCTCATAGACTGCTAAAGGATCAAAGTGGTGGCTTCTTAAGAGTCCATTTAAACTTGAAGTGAGCATTTAATCTCTCATCAGAAAGATAAAGCCCCGGAGGGAGGTGCTGGTCTCTAAAGACCAACCTTAAATTTCACTGGGTGGGCAGGTGAGCCTCAAGCCAGCCTGAGTTTCCCACACTGCTCGCCACAAACCTCCCATTGAAGCAGAATTTCAGAGCCCCTGAAGTCGTGACCTGCCCTGTCCCTTCTGAAAGATGGCTCTGTTTTCTAGGCAGGTTGCTTTTCAGGCCTGCAGAGGGGTATGTGGAGTGGGAGTGGGGGTGAGGCAGTGAAGGTGTGCTCTGGTGACAGTGGTCAACTGTGACTTCACATGTCTTCTCTCACGCCAAAGTAGACAGTCCCTTCTTGATCGCCAGAGCCTGGGTTCTCATTGGAAAACCTCTCTGAGAGTTTTTGTTCTGTTCAGAAAGAATCCACATGTTTAACTTTGCCCTCTGCTCCCAGAATGTCTTTTTCCTTCTGCTTCTCTGGCCTCCTGGCCGTTTCTTATATTTTTCACTGCCAATATTTTTTCTCCCTTGTCAACATCACTGTGCTGTTCTACTGTAGCTGAGGCAGTCAGTCCTAGTGTAGGTATAGATATGGCTGCATTTAAATTCAGTGGACGGTTCAGCAGAGCTGGATTCCTAGGCCACTTAGGGTCACAGAATCCTTGCCCAGCCCTGGTGTGAGGCAGGCTGCCTGTCGTTTGGGATGTCCTCTTGCTTTGGCATCCAGCTATTTAGACACTAGCCCTTCCTAGGAAGGAGCTTGTGGAAGGTCAGGATCTGAGCTGTCTCATAGTGAAGCACATTTATCTTTTGAGGATGGTGTTAGGGCTCTCGGCCACTCTTGGTTATGATTGATGTCAGCTAAGGTCATGGATACCGGTCTCTTCTCCCCTCCCACAAACACTGAGCTCTCTGTGTAGACTTTCTGCCATTCTACCTTATGTATAATACAATACATAGGGGGACAGAAGGGACCCTTCTATGCACTGGTGCAGGACTGGTATTCTACGAGCAGTTTAAGTAATCCAATGTATGGATTGCTATCCATCCTTGACCATGTCAGGATGTCTAATAAGGACCTGGGAGAGGATTCCTACCCCAGCATCTGTATCATACTCCAGAGCTGTGCTCCCAGGGACCTGCAGCACATCCACAGCTCCCCATAGTTGTCCACATTTCTTGGCAATGGAAATCCCTCCACCTTGGGATTCCTGGATATCTCCTCTCTTCCTAGGCTAACTCGTCCCTGGATGAGGGGAGAACAAAGTGCTCTCAGATCTTACTTTCTAGGAAGTGTGGGTGACATCGTCACAGATGCCCATTGCAGTTAAATTTGCAGGTGGTTTTTCTGGGTTCCTATTCTCCCTCTTTATCTTTTGTACATATTTCCCAGGTATCACAAATTCAGTGGTTAAAGCCAAATTGGGGGTCTGTCGTCTCCAAGAGCACTCCCCCTTTAATGGAGCCCGTTCCGGGTGATAAGCACCAGTATTTGGAGAACCAGTGCCATAAGCCATACATCTGGAAGGCCCCGTGTACTCTTTTTATTGTCCCCATCTACACAGCCTCCAACTTCTGAACAATCATGTCCTTTTGCTCTCCATATGAATCCAAGTGCCTGCTGACACGTCTGCTGCTGCAGGTCTGGTCCACTGTACTGCCTGCTTGCATCAGAGCTAGCATGCCTGCCATAGGGCCGGTCCTTATTGGCTCTAATCCAATATCATCTCTGTTCTTGTTCCATCTTTATTTTTCTTGACCATTACATGTGATGGCCATCCTAATAGTAAAAGCCAACTGCTTAATAGCTTCCCATAGCTCTTGGGTCAGATCTTTTTGGGCCTTTTCTTTCTTTTCCCCATGGCTTGTCTTAACACACCCTGTCTACTGTGTCTGTATCCTAGGCATTCTTTATTGATTTTTATTCTTGAGTGTATCACATTTCTGTCTTGTCCCAGGATCTTGATGTGTACTATTTGTTCTTCCCAGAACGTTTGACTCCTTGTTTTCTTTACTCTCTGCCCTTCCAAAGCACTTGAGAATGCCAAGGAACCCAATGGTGTGGGCTATCCGTCGGTAGTTCATTGAAGTGCAGACATCCTGGCCGTCCATGGACAAAGCTTCTAGGCGGCTCCCTGAACTTGGGGACAGATTTCCTTTTCACCTCAGCTGTGCAGTGAACCCTCGTGAACAGAGTCTAGATCAGATTAAGCTCAGGTGCTTCTGAAGTCCCAAGGCTGGCCCCCACCCTCAGTCTTCCAGTCATTTCTAAGGTGGATCAGGACTGTAGCGTATTAAGATCCAAGTTTCTCTTTGTCCCCCTGAACAAAAGATTTCAGGATACGGTATTGATTATTTGATTGATGGGTAGGTAAACATAACCAGCAATCCCTGAGACCAGGTTTTCCAGATAGCTTAGCCTTCTCAGCTAAGGCTACTGACTAGGTTTTCTGGTTGGTCCTCAGGTTGTATTCTTTGTGTTCCCCCTCCCTTCTTAGTGTACAAGGGTGTGTGTATGTTTCATGATGCACCTTAATGCCATTGAAACATGGGATGTGTGCTAACATTCCTTTCCAGTCCTGAGGCTGGAACTACCCCAGGTGAGCTGCCCCTGGTAGTTAGTGGCCTAAGCTGATGGGAGAGCCGAGTCAGGTGGCAGTGTAGAGTCATCACGCAGTAAACTTGGGCTCCATAACCTAGACAGCCTGGAGCAAGCCACATAGGCTGGAGCCTCTTGCCGCAGTGGGCGTCAGGTTGTTTCCATAGCTTTGTTGGCTCCCCGAGGATTCCGAAGTTACCATCTTCACAGCATTTCCTGGAATCGGGTAGAAAGTGTGTGGAACAACAGAGTTCTGCGCCATTCAACACCCTCGGGATGGTCCTGACCTCTGGTCTGAATGATTGTTGCTATCAGCCTGAGAGAAGCTAAGATACCTTTGTGACATGGCTACTGTGTTTAACAGGTCCTTCGTTAAGCGCTTATAACCACGCAGTAACAGCCCACTACATTTCTTAACTGAATCTGCAAAGCAAACAGGCAGTTAGTGGAGAGGCATTTTTGTCATTCTTTGCCCTGTGTATGTTTGCAAAAACTTAAGTACAGTGTTACCTGCATGTGGTTCTGTGTGTTGCTGGATGTAAGCCTGAAGAAGGTACATGGGCTTGTTTAAGACCTTTCCGGCCCACACCACAGTTCAGACTGGCTGGGGCTGTGTTGGTTGTAGATGGAGCCACCCAGGAGTTCTCCTCCTGGTCACCTGTAGGGCTTGTCTAGCTTTGTCAAGGAGCACAGGCCCAAGGCCTAGAAAAACAGTGGTGTGGGTGTGCAAGAATCACAAAGACATTGCAAGGAGGGCCGAAGTTGCCTCTCCAAGGTGGCCTATGACTGGCAGGTTTAAGAAAACAAACATAGCACCAGGCTGAGTGCTGACTTCGAGCCTTGTTGTCTGCTCACATCCTTCTGCACTCCTTGCTCCTGGGGTTTGGAGCTATTTTAGTACCTGTCTCTTCTCTTAGACGAGATTGCAGGTGACCTCAGTGTAGAGGCCAGGTCTTACTGCTTCTGAGACCTGCTTGGACTCTAGACATTACTTTGCCTAGCAGGTGTATTTAAGGAACCTGAGTGAGAACAGACACAACTACCACGGTTGTTGTCTGCAGGCAGAGTTACTCTCGCAGCTGCCAGCTTAGGCCTCTGAGAAAAGTGAAGGGTTTCTGGTGCTGCCAATGGAATGCCAGCCTAAAAGAGTTTATTAATGTTTGTGTTTGTTTTTCATGTATTGCAATCCACCCCTTGACTTTCAGTGAATAAAATAGAGCTTTTCCAAGAAACTTGAAAGTCAAATGAAAATAAAGAGCACTAACCTTATCTGGAACAGTAAAATTTCTTTAAAATTTCCCAAGGGGCAGCCTTCTGTAACATTGAGGAGTTTTTTGCAAATTAGTGTGGCCAGCAATATGTTAGGAAAGTTGGCAAAGGACCCAGAGCACAGGAACAAATCAAATGGTCACTGTCACTAAAGGCCAGTTTAAACAGTGTTATATCTATTGGGCAGGGGTCAGACTGTGGTACTGCTGCTGGTGCAGCCCTGGGTGCTGTTGGAAGATGGACCCACAAGGCTTTGCTGGCAGGGAATGGGGAATCATCCGTGGATGGAGTGTGTTGCTTGTGTGCTTCCTCCAAATCTGCACGAACGTCCTTAGGATAGTTCTTGCTGCTTCCTCCAAATCTGTCCTAACATTCTTAGGATAATTCTTGTTGCTGGCCCCACAGTCATGAGTGGATGCATCCTACATGCTAGCTACAGCTGAGACTAGCAAGAGGCTGACATTGGTGACTTGAGTGCCTCTGGATCAGGGATGAGGTGCATGGATTTAATGGTATTTCCAGGCAAGGAAATAATATGAAGCACCTAGTAACGAGTTTAAGGGATGAATTGGCATACAGGGAAGAAGGTACAGCTTTTTCCCATCACTGTCTATTTTTGTGCCGTGTGTGTGTGTTTCTAGTCTGAAAGTAGCCAAAATGGTCAGAGCAGAAGATGCTAATGTGAATGTTAATGAGTGGCATCTTTTTTTTTTTCTTTTTTGCCTCTAGAACCTGATAGCATAATTGAAAAGGCCTCTCACTCAGGCATGATAAACCCCAGCCGGCAATGGCAGACACTGAAACAAAATACGGGGATTGCCCACTTTGAGTATCAGATCCGAGTGACCTGTGATGACCACTATTATGGCTTTGGCTGCAATAAGTTCTGCCGGCCTAGAGATGACTTCTTCGGACACTATGCCTGTGACCAGAATGGCAACAAAACCTGCATGGAAGGCTGGATGGGTCCTGAGTGTAACAAAGGTATGTGTGCATGTAGCTGGGTGGGTTGGCAGATGCTGGTGGCCTGTCGCTTTGGGGGCCAGGTTCCCACCCTCACAGCAAGCTGTCAAGGTGGCAGGGGTGGGATATTGCTGTTATCATGGACCAAACCATGAAGATGCTGTATGTAGAAGATTCTGTTGGTGCCCTGTCCAGATCCCCTTTACCAGCTGGTGTCCCCATCCCCCATCTGCTGTGAGTGTTGGCTGCTAACAGCTCGCAGCTGCTCCTTCTCCAGGGAGTTGTCCTTGGCCCAGCAGGAGCCACTCTTCTGCCCCGTCCCTGCAGCAAACAGTTACAGAGTGACTGACACGGGGAGGGGCATGTTACAAAGGCCAGCCCCTTTGCCTTAACACTGTGGTATAAGATTCACACTCCAGAGCTTCCCCTGGGATCTCACTGAAGTCAGACCCCAGCTGAGACCATATCCTTGCTCAACTCCTCCTTCAGCCTCATCTGCCTCCCCACTCCTTTCTCCTATTACCACATCTCCTCCTCGGACTGTATTTCTGCGAAGCCTGATGCCAAACAGGAACAGGCCAGGCCAGTGATGACTGAGCAGACAATGCCATGGGGAATGACTGCCCTGAGCTCACTGGACATCTTTGAGGTTGTGACATTAAGGGGGGAGGGTAGGTGTTTACCTTGTACTTTCATATTCCTTATGATTGAACCCATCCAAAGGAGCCTAAGCTTTTTTAGAGTCCCTTACTGCCTTTTGTCCCTTATATTACTAGAATTCAGTAATTCTGATTTGTAGCAATAGAGTTGGGGATCCCAGGTCATATGCTGTCCTCTCATGGACATATAATGTACCTTCCTGATTTGCACAATAATTAAATAAACTCCTTTGTTTATCTTTGGATGTGAGGGCATATGGTCTCTTGGGCAGTATTCCTTTCTTCAGTAGCTGGTATGACAATAGATTTTTGTCTTTTAAAAGATGGCACTTCTGGAATTGATGACAGAAGGAAGTGCTCAATATATTTGAAGTAATTATATTTTAAAATTAGATAACAATTAAGTTCTCTAATGTCAGTGTGTGTGTGTGTGTGTGTGTGTGTGTGTGTGTGTGGTGTGTTTCCCTAAGTGTCTGCTTGGTTTCTTTCTTTCCCATGAGAAGTAAAGAATTGCTCTGTGAGGCAACTTGGCCACAAGATTAGCCGGCCTTGTTCTTTAGCCCCGTGGGATTGTTGAAACCAGGCATTTAGTCGGATGCTCACCTGAAGATACGGGGATGGGACAGAGTTGGGGTAGGGAGGCACGGTGTCTTTATTCTGTCTCTTGTGAGAGGATCTGGGCCAGACAAGGCTCAAGGAATAGACATGATAAGGGATTTCCCTCATGTATTTTCATTTTGTCCCCAAACAGTATTGTATTTTGAAGATCTGCTGGGATTTCCCTCATCATGTATTTTCATTTTGTCCCCAAACAGTATTGTATTTTGAAGATCTGCTAACATGGCCTTGAAGTTTGAACCTGGATTTTATTATTTGGGCCCCCAATTTTACACAGTAGGCCGTTCTCACGACAGTGTCCTGAAATGCATAGGCAGTGTTGTGTGCTAATAAAACTTTGTTATTTTGCAGCTATATGCCGACAGGGCTGCAGTCCTAAGCATGGCTCCTGCAAGCTCCCAGGGGACTGCAGGTAAATGACCAATGGCTCTTCAGTAATTTCTCCTTTTCTATTTTCTTTTGTTTCCTCTTTGATGCTACACAGAGACTGACTTCATTGTGAATGTGCCTCTTTTTCTTTGGAGAATGATAAGTTGGGGGGTAAAACAAAACAGGCACATCCAAAGCTTATTAAATCTGCCAGCTGTTTGGTGGAATGTACTTCTTTGGTCCAAAAAAAAAAAACAAAAAAAAAACAAACCAACAAAACTTAGCGGGCATAGCTGGATTCTTCATGTATTAACTGTTCTGTAAATTGATAAGAGATGTTCGTAATCTTCCTTAAGTGCTGATGGCGTGGCCTGGGATGGAGCTTTGTGTCCTTGTGTCTCCTCCTCCACCCTGGCTTTTCCGCCGTCACCCTCCCCCACTTTTCCCATCAATAGGCGAAAGTCCAGCATTCTTTAGAATGGGATTAGTACAATCTCCTGGCCCCTTTGCAGGCGGGAGCTGGGCTGGTGCTGAGAGGTTAATGGCTGTGCTGGAATCTGCTCAGTTGAGTCTGATGAATGTCGACTCTGCTGCTGCCCTTTGAAGTCTGTTCTTTATGGTCGGGGACAATGCTGAAGCCGAACGGAAACCTAGCCTGCCTGTTTCCCCTTCCTATGCCAGTTTTGGGGGCTTTTTGAAATGTACATTATGCCAATTTGGAAAAGCCTTGTTTCAGGAAATACCTTTGGTATCTGTGGCATTCTGACTGGCCTCACACTTTATTCTCCCAAAGCCTTTAAGAATTAGCAAATTTGATGAGACACTAAGTGGACCCTGCAGTACTGTCACCTTTGTCCTGGACGCTGCTCTGACTTGAGTCAAAGACAGATTTAAACAGTCTTAAGGCACATCAGGTACCTGGTGCTCTTACTGAAAAGTAGTTCTTGATTTTTGAGGGTTTGTGCTTATACCCCAGTTGGTTGTGTTACCCCCAAACTAGAGAATTAACAAGGAACTATTAGAAATGCAGGCTAGAAATAGTTTCTTGGCCCTTCCCAAGTACCACTGACTCCCTAGCCCTTAGGTGGGCCTAGGAGTGTGCCTTTGACAACCTTACTGAGTGATTTCTCCCTGAGTAAGCCCTAGGGCGGTTCCTTTAACTGGTCACCTGTAGGCTTGACCTTGACGACTCTGAGCTGCACCCTGTGTTCTCTTCCTGAGCCACAGGAGGGCTAACTTGAGGCTGAAGAGAGGCTCAAGGCAGCTGGAAGTAAACTAAGAACAGGTTGTCCCGGAGTAAGTGGATTTGCAGGGCGCTTGAACAGGATTATTCGCCCACTGCAGATGTGCATGGTCGCAGCTGACTGTGATGTCCCACAGCAGTCTCTGCCAGAGACCCGAACAGAAACCCACCTGCAGGGGCTCTGCTAATGAAGGCTGTTCTGGAAAAAGTGCGAGCGAGTGCCAGTTATATTAGGGCCTTGGAGCCTGCTCCCTGCTCAGATGAGTATCAGCGAGGCCAGCTGAGATGTGTGCCTCTGTCATCAGAATAAACACACTGCTGGGCAGGGGAGGTCCCTCCCAGCCAGAACAACAGGCTTTGTTTCCAGAATTGAGCCCTTTCTCTTTCGAAGTCTCACCTCCCACTCCCTGCCCAGACATGCACCAGTGCCCTTATTTACTTAAGGTGCAACTTTCCCACATGCCGTTTGCATAGTCTCCCAGCCCAGTTCCTTCTCTCTGCCTTGAAAGAATATCAAAACAGAACCTTCCAGCGAAGGAAGTTCAGGTTGGGTCCTGCTCCAGAAATAGTTGCATGGCAAGTTACCTGTAAGTTGTCTTTTGGGTTATGTATTACATGGGCTTTTTTTTTTCCTTACTCACCCACAGGAAAAAACTTCATCGGTTTTGTTATAGACTCGGGTTGCCCCTTCCTGGGTGTACAGGCTGGTTTAGTGCCAGCCTGCCAAAAATATCAAACTTAATTATGAATCATCATCTCAGGAAAGTCTGTTTCTCATGAGAATGCTAATCATCTATCATTACCCTGGGATAACTTGGTAGATGTCTCTGTTAGGGTCAGGATTTTTGTTTGTTTTCGTTTGAAGTCATCCATGGCCTCCTGTGGTTGCCTTTTTATGCATGGGCATTGAACCTTCATTAATTAGGGGGGTTAGGCTGGGTCCTCAGCTGTCTTGCTTGGTTTTATTAGGCAAATTGAAGAAATGTAACCATCCTTCCACTTGGGACATTGAGGGAAGACAGTATTGCCATGGCCCCATCAGTTCCATTGTGTCTTCTAAGAATACTGATCTGACAGAATGGCTCCCTACCCTCTTATCTCCCATTAACTTGGGTATCTGCTTCTGAAGAAAATTGTTCCTACCGAATGACGTCCCCTGTTCTTAGGTCAGCCTTTTAAAATAGTCACTTGTCATTTCCACTGATGCTCTTGTTTACAGACACCAGAATCCTGTGTCTGATTAACGTTAAGCCCCACATTCTGGTGGCTGTCGGTGTTTGGGTGTGGATGGCTGTCTTGAGAAGTTAGGAAGTAGTCAGGATTCTCAAGGGTTCAGTGGCTTCTCAGCCTGGGTGATTAGCTAATAGCTAAATTTCTATAATTTTCCCATGACCAGGATTTGCTCTTTGCCTCCAGCTCCCTGAAAGACCGCCCTTCTGGTCAGGAAGGGAGGGAGGACCACCAGGGGGTGGTTTTCTTTTCTTTCCCCCTGAGTCACAGCTGAGAGGTTTTTACAGAGCTGGAGCTAATCCCGCATTTCCCTCAGCTCTGCTTTAGGCTGGTTCTGCAGGGCCTACATTTGCTCCACCTTCATGCCCTTAACAGGCTGCCTGCTGGTCCCTACCTTTCTCCAGCCCCTTTGTTTGAGATGGATTTTGAGAGGGAGGCTCAAGTTGCAGAGGCCTGGAAACTTTGAGGGGAGAATGGTGTGAGACCTTGCCCTCTCCACCCCAGGTGAAGGTTTATGTTTGTGTTTTTGTTTGGGCATCAGAAGTTCCATCTGACCTCAAAAGAGTCTGTTGAACAAGGTACTTACAAGGGAAACTCAATTCCTCTAGAACTAGATAAACTAAACTGACCCCTCCCCTCCTGTTTTTTCTAAAGTGAGAAATAACTATAAATCAGCATGCCTGGCCGGGGTAGTGGGTCATGAATGATCTATGGAACTGTTTCCCAGCGCTGTTGCTCCTCTCTCCTTCCTACAGAAATGGGTTTAGGGATCCAGGTTGTTGTACTGAGGTTGCTCTCCTTCCTTTCTGTTTGACTCTACCAAACCAATGAGGATCTTCCCTGCCACCCTCTGCTCTCACCGAATTCTGTGCACTGAGGTGGTGTGGGGGGTGGAGTTGGACTTCTCGTGCAGCATTGCAGAGGTATATGGCTGTTGTCGCCAGGAGCTCCTTCCCCTTGTATGGTCTGTCCTGACTAGGACCTGGGATTGATTTATGCCAGCCCTTACCCCTTAGTTCATTCCTGGGAGCCTGGGAAGAGAATGGCTTTGTATGGGGCACCCCATGCTGGCCGCTCCAGGACAGCTCTCCTTTTGTCAGGGGAGGCTGAGAGGACAAACTTTGGTCCAACTCTGAAGTATTCCTCCAGCGCTCTCTGCAAGCCTTCCATCCTGTCCTTTCTGACAAAACAGAAACAGCTGTGTGCCGTAACTGGGTGCATTCCCGGCTGCTCTGCTCAGAAGGCTAAGGGAGGGCTATGCTGTCTGTCTGCAGGTGCCAGTATGGTTGGCAGGGCCTGTACTGCGATAAGTGCATCCCACACCCAGGATGTGTCCATGGCACGTGCAATGAACCCTGGCAATGCCTCTGTGAGACCAACTGGGGTGGACAGCTCTGTGACAAAGGTATGACCGCTGTGGAGCCTGGCGGTAGTCTGGGGACTTGGCAAGGGTTGAAGGAACTGAGGTTATATGGTAGAACAACATTATTACTCCGTTTTTTTTGGTGTTGCTGGAGCTAAACCCAGGGCCTTGCAGATGCTAGGGCTCTAGTGTAGGTATATACCCCTAGCCCTATTTAACTTTTTGCTAGGGCTCTTATTAGGACTGTTTGAATTCACCTTTAATGTTTGGGGTTCATTATTTGGGGGTGAGCCATATTTTTAAAACATGCATGGCCTAGAACTGGGACCAGTTTGTTTTGTTTTTTGCTTTTTTTAATATAACCTTGGGGTCTTTTGGTAGATCTGAATTACTGTGGGACTCATCAGCCTTGTCTCAACCGGGGAACTTGTAGCAACACTGGTCCTGACAAATACCAATGTTCCTGCCCAGAGGGCTACTCAGGACCCAACTGTGAAATTGGTAAGTGACCCATGCTGGGCGGGACCCCTTTATTTTCATTTTCTGTACACTTCATTTGAAAATCAAATAGGTTTTTTGCTTATTTCATTGTTTTTAAGACACAAAGTTGAATGGGTAGAGAAGTGGGGGTTGGATTTGGGAGGATTTGGGGGAAGAGATGAATATGATTAAGATAAATTGTAGGGAATTCTCAAAAAAAAAAAAAAACCAACCCAAAAAATAAAACTTGGAGCTAGGAAGTAGTAACTTGAGGTGTCAACAGTAATGGTCGCCTAAGGATCTTGGGTTTATTTGTAGCTAAATCCAGTGACTCACTGAAGAAATGCAGGATGGGGCTAGACAACTGATGAACAGAGCTGGATTATTTTATTTACAATTCATTAAGATGGCATTGTTTTGATAAAGGCCTTCGTGTATATTCATGGAGAAACATGACAGATTGAAGATACCCAAAGAAAAATCCATACACTTAACACACCTGTAAAAGAGATCACAGCACCTGTGATCCCAGTCCTTCTGTGAGCCTATGAACCATCTCCGAATCTCCTAATGCTTTGAGGTGGTACAGACAATGGAGGTTGCAGGATTTTTACGCGAACCTCTCAGCTCCAGCAGATATTGAAAATGCGACTTGAAACAGCTTCGTTGGAAGGTGTCTACCCTAGTCACACCACAGTGGAGCGGCGTCACTAACTTGCTCTTGTTGCTGTTGTAATCTGCTTAGAATGGTCGCCAAGGCAGGAAACTGGATGGTTGAGGGAAGGGAAGGGAAAGAATACGGGCCCCACATGCTCTCCTCCCTTGTTGACCTGCTGTCTCCTTTCCACAGCCGAGCACGCTTGCCTCTCGGACCCCTGCCACAACAGAGGCAGCTGCAAGGAGACCTCCCTGGGCTTTGAGTGTGAGTGCTCTCCAGGCTGGACTGGGCCTACGTGTTCCACAAGTAAGTCAGTCCCAGGTTTTGTCATGGGTCTGTTCTGGAAGGTTATTTATTGTGTTGAGAGAGAAGGTTGATGGGAGAGACCTAGGCTGGTCCAATGTGTGCATTAGTGATATGTCTACCTTGGTGGGAGAGGGGTGGGTACCTTCAACAGTTTGGTGGGTGGTCTAATAGCACTTGGACAATTTCCAGAATCCCCGTTCTACCCATTAAGGTGCCTAGTGATGTGCCTATGATGGATAGAATCAGATTCCTTTGCATGTGAATTTTGGACTTGTCTCCCCCAATCCTGTGGGACAAGAAGTAAGACCAACCATTGAATATGTTCATAGGGATCCAAGAGAAGGAGTTGTGTTGCAGCTTGGCTGTGAGGCTTGACCAGATTATTGGGGGGCTTGTCAGTGAAGAGCTCTGTTCACAGACAATACCAGAATTAGGCAGTCTGTGGTCTTTAATGAGTCCCTGGAGTTTTGAGGTTCAGCCAAGCCTGAAAACCACTGTCCTTGGCACCTTAGGGAGCAGTATGTGGCGTGGTGAAGGATATGGGCTCTAGAGGTGGTAGGTACTTCTGCCCTTGCCATGACTGCAGGACCCCAGCAGTCATTTCAACCTTCCCTGAGCTGCCTTTAACCAGGGCAGTAGCAAGCAGTTCCCATTTGTGAGGGTTGCCATGCAGTCTTGGTGAGCAAATCTGTAAATCGAGCGTGGCACACATTATAAATGAGATCTCTGGCAGGGGCTTTTGCAGCCTCGGTGCATGTGACTTTTGGGAAAACTTGTAAGCCAATCACAGGGAGGTTTTCCGTGTGTAAGAAAGTGACTTTTCTGTGCCTCCTCTTTTCCATCTCTGAGCCATGAAGGAAAAAGTGGGGTTTTTTTTTGTTAATATTTCTTATGGTTTATTTAACTTTATTTTATGTGCATTGGTGTGAAGGTGTCAGATCCCCTGGAATTGGATTTTTCAGACAGTTGTGAGCTGCCATGTGGGTGCTGGGAATTGAACCCAGGTCCTCTGGAAGGGCAGTCAGTGCTTTTAACCGCTGAGCCATCTCTCCAGCCCCGAAAAAGTGTTTTTAAAAGTAAAGATTAAGCAGATGTGAATGTCCCTTGTCACCACTGAGTTGATGCTCTGTATGGCTCCACCTATCTTTTCTTCATCTGCTGCTTAGAGATGGATTAACTGAACTAGGGCAGTAGGGGATTTAAAGCTAAAATCAAGGCTTGGGCCTTTCCGTCACCTCCCTTACTCGTGGCTCTCCTTGGCTGTGTATTGTAGCAGGTGTCCTGTTCTTAGGTGAGGGCTCCTCTTCTGGAGGGTGCTGCTGCATTATCTAATTGCCAAGTGGGTCAAATGAAATTAAACTGGTGGGCCTCTCTTGTTCTCATTGGACAGACATTGATGACTGTTCTCCAAATAACTGTTCCCATGGGGGCACCTGCCAGGATCTGGTGAATGGATTCAAGTGTGTGTGCCCGCCCCAGTGGACTGGCAAGACGTGTCAGTTAGGTAAGAAAACTCTTGTGACCATAAATTCTCTGCCAAGGTTGGCTCTGCTCATTAGAACTGTGAGGAAAGATGAGCGTGTGGCCAGCAGTGCGTGCGTGCATGTGTGTGTGTGTGTGTGTGTGTGCGCGCGCTCCATCATACTAAGTAATTTATTATCAGGGTCTAATGGGCCTTGGGAGAAATAACTTACATGCAAATGGCCTAGCACTTTTAGGTCCTGTGGGAAAGTCCTGGGATTCCTTGAACCATGTCAATCGCCTGTCCGAGGAGTGTCCGAGGGTTCCAAACAGGGATGACCTCGTGAGGAATGAGCTGTCTGCATTCTTTGTGCCACATTTAAATCCCAGCAACTGGGTGCACTGGGTTTTGCAGAGAGCTGCCTGGTGACTTTCTGTCATTCTGTTGGGGGCTGATTGTTAGCCAGCAGCCCAAAGGAAAGTTATCAATTAGCATCCCTTATTGGATAAAGGCTAGGGAGAGGGCTCTGACGCTCCAGATAGAGGACACCTACTATTGCTTATTTAGCCAGCTTGTTAAAATGTCTCGTATTTCACACCGACTCTATGGTGCTTCTTTTTAAGGGGACGAGGGGTGCGGGGGGGGGCAAACCCCCCATTTGTCACTGCTCATCCTTGCTTCTTTTCAGATGCAAATGAATGCGAGGCCAAACCTTGTGTAAATGCCAGGTCCTGTAAGAATCTGATTGCCAGCTACTACTGTGATTGCCTTCCTGGCTGGATGGGTCAGAATTGTGACATAAGTGAGTGACTTGGTCTGGGTTGTTGTTGTTTTTGTTGTGAAATTTGGGTCCTGGTACCTCTTAGCCATTCATCCCCCTGCTGCAGTTCTGAAACTTCTTTCTCTTGCTTTGTGATGCTAGGGATAGAACCCACTGCTTTGTAGATACTGTTTAGGCACTCTCTGGCTGAACAGAAGGAAAACCTTATATTATAGCGGGAAGGGAATGTTTTTGGAGAGGGAGTGGTCGGGTTAGCACAACAAAGAAAACATACAATTTATCGGGCTTGTTAGCTGCTAAAATTGGGCATATTCTGATAAGGTGATTGAAACAATGAGGTGAAGTTTCACTCCCTTGTCCTGGAGGATTAGGGAGGGCCCCCACCCAATGTAATAACTTTATCTCACCGGAAGCACGGGGAAATCTGATTGAAACTTATCAGCAGGTAAGCCCAGTTGAATGTTATGTGCCTCTTTAACGCAATGACTTGTTTATTTTTTTCAGATATCAATGACTGCCTTGGCCAGTGTCAGAATGACGCCTCCTGTCGGGTATGTAGATCATTGCTTAAATGGAAACAGTCTTAAGATTTATGTGATACTAGGAGTCTTGTTCCCATGGGATTAAAAATGTAGGTGAAAAGCCGAGTCCCTCAACAACCCTAGCCTCCCGAGAGCCATTTAAAGGCATGTGTTCAGAACTGCGGATCCATGCCAAAGCTTACCATGTGGCCATGTCAGCGGATGGCCAGAGCTGCAGCAGCCATGTTAAACCACTGACGTTCTGTGTTTGTGAACACATAGAAACATCTGCATGTGTTTCTCCCCCCTTCTCCTTTTCCAGGACTTGGTTAATGGTTATCGCTGTATCTGCCCACCTGGCTATGCAGGCGATCACTGTGAAAGAGACATCGATGAATGTGCTAGCAACCCCTGCTTGAACGGGGGTCACTGTCAGAACGAAATCAACAGATTCCAGTGTCTGTGCCCCACTGGTTTCTCTGGAAACCTCTGTCAGGTGAGTTGAGGCAAACCCTTCAAATCACCAAGCTTTAACATTGAAACCTTTGCTCTGTCACCCTCCCTTGTCCCCTCCCCCTTTCCGCTTTCCCCCTCCCCTATTCTAGTGCTTAGGCCTCTGACATCTACTAGCGCCCTGATGACTAGGGAATTTCTGTTAGACAAATGCTGGTAGAAGGGGGTGTTGATGAATGAGTTTCTTGATTGCTGTGGCCTGTTTGCTTGACTTTGAGTTTCATTACATAGCCCATTTCTGTTCTGTACCTCTGCCCTGTGATTGAAAGATTTCCTGGGATGTGGTTATATGGGTATATGGGTTCTGTGGGTATGTTGTGTACAGGGTGTCTCCTTGTAGAAGTGGTTGGGGAGGGGTCAGGGGTCTACCGCCTAGAGAAGCGATGGTGACACCTTTGCTTTACTTTGATCCTTTCCTTCTTACTCTGCCACTTGACAGCTGGACATCGATTATTGTGAGCCCAACCCTTGCCAGAACGGTGCCCAATGCTACAACCGTGCCAGTGACTATTTCTGCAAGTGCCCTGAGGACTATGAGGGCAAGAACTGCTCGCACCTGAAAGACCACTGTCGCACAACCCCCTGTGAAGGTATCCCCGCTTCCCTTGGACCTGTCTATCTCTAGAGCATCTCCCGCCACCTCCCCTTAGAAGTGGTAAATGGTGAGGAAGAAGGCTTACAGATGGGAACGACTTTATCTGGTCACTTAGGGGAATGGAGAACATATGGAGCTAATCGGCCAGGCTGCCAGTTGGGAGAGCCACGTATATGAGTAGCCCAGGGGAGAGAGTGTGAAACATTTATCATTCCCGTTCAGAGGTAGCCGAGTTTGTGACAAAAAGAATTGATCTGAGAAGCCCTGTGGGTGGTGCTCTGTAGCGGGAGTTACAGTAGCCATGGCATTTAGAATGTCACTAGGGCTTGACTGCTTGACACTTGTGTGTGTGTGTTTTTGGCCTATGGCTACTATATTGGGTAGTATAACTTTAAACTTGTATAGGTTTGTATTTTAGCTTTGCTTCAGATAGAGAAGGCGAGGCAGGCAGTAGCTTTTAGTCCCAGCACTAAAAGGAGGCAGAAGCAGGTGTGTGAGGACAGCCAGGGTTACACAGAGGAACTATGCCTCGAAAAACCAAATAAATAAGAATTTTAAAAAGAAAAAAGGAAAAGAAAGATAGAGGAAAATATGGAGGTGTTCTTTCTTCTTTGACAGCATTTAACAAATCAGATGTTAAGGTGCAATTAAAAGTAACTTTAAAAAAATATTCTGACTCCCAGAAACCCTAATTTTACCTGTCACAGGAACATTGTTGGGTTTTGGTCCCCAAGCTCCTCTTGATGTCTTATTAACTCATTAGCCCAAGGGTGGCCCTCTCCAATCAGGCAGGCATGGGCTAAGTACTCTGCTTAGAAATGCTGTGGGAGTGTGGCTGTAGTCTGATCCCAAGCCTGTCTTCAGTGATTGACAGCTGCACTGTGGCCATGGCCTCCAACGATACGCCGGAAGGGGTGCGGTATATCTCTTCTAACGTCTGTGGTCCCCATGGGAAGTGCAAGAGCCAGTCGGGAGGCAAATTCACCTGCGACTGTAACAAAGGCTTCACCGGCACCTACTGCCATGAAAGTAAGAGTCCACCGGGAATCGGGAGCCCAGTGGGTACCCAGCTTGGGGAGCATTTGTGTTTGAATTGCTTTAGTCAGAAACAAAGGTGGAGGAGACCAGGAAAGGTTTATTTAGGTCCGTGATGGAGGTAGTAGTCAATTGTTAAAACCACCAACATACTCTTGAGCTTCCCAAGATGACTTTGTAATGTCCTGGAATCTTATTTGGGTGGTCCTTCTTTTCTGTAGATGTTTCTTGCCCAGGCCTACCAAATAAGCCAATGTGTGAGGCTCTTAAAAAGGGAGGCCCCCTCCAGAAGTGTCTGCATAGAAAAGGTGGTTGTGGTTCCAGGTGCATTCTCAGGAGGCAGCTGTGGAGGTCACCAGATAGTGCTTGGTGACCTCATGCTGTGCCCTTGGCTCCTCACTTTCCCTTGCACTTCCTTTCACAGATATTAATGACTGCGAGAGCAACCCCTGTAAAAACGGTGGCACTTGCATAGATGGTGTTAACTCCTACAAGTGTATCTGCAGCGACGGCTGGGAGGGGGCCTACTGTGAGACCAGTGAGTCTGCTGCTGCTTTGCGGGGGACAGACGGCTCCAGGGTGCGGGGTGGGTGGGATGGAAGCCTTTCTTTGAAGTGGTCTTCCTGAGATTGCCATTCCTGGTGACTGTCATGACCTCATTGCATGTATCGCCTTGGCATTTATTAAGGCTGCTGGGTATCAGCAGGGAGGAGCAACTGCTGGGGAATGATAGAAATAGATTGGTAGTTAGAATACGGGCCTGGAAGGAACCTCTGATTTGATTGTAATTTTTGACCATCTGGGCTTTTAATTGTCATCGGCATTCCAGAAGATTGTATCCTTTCTTTCTAACTTGTATTCATTCTTCCTGGCTGGGAACTTCTCGAAGAGGGTGATTATATTGAAATCCCAGGACAACCCACTTGTTCTTGCAGGCAGTATAGAAAGCCAGGGTTGGATCTCACCATAGGAAAGGTACCCTTGTTATCATGAATGCACTTGGAATCGCCTTCAGCTGTGTGTCTCTTTGGTTCTAGACATAAATGACTGCAGCCAGAACCCCTGCCACAATGGGGGTACATGTCGAGACCTGGTCAATGACTTTTACTGTGACTGCAAAAATGGATGGAAAGGAAAGACTTGCCATTCACGTGAGTGTTGCTGCCAGGGTCCTCCAGTCTGTCTTCTGTGGGAGGGAAGCTCTCCAGCAGAGACCCTCATGACCCAAGGTCGTCTTTCTTCAGGTGACAGTCAGTGTGATGAGGCCACGTGCAACAATGGTGGTACCTGCTCTGATGAAGGGGATGCGTTTAAGTGCATGTGCCCTGGTGGCTGGGAAGGAACAACCTGCAACATAGGTAACCTTCCATCTTTGGAGAGGATCAGCTGTGGGCATGGCCATCATCTGTGCTTATTTGCCACTAGGCTCCTGGGACTTAATGATCATTTTTGTGGGTCTCGTTCTTGCCCCCTCAGACCACCTGGGATCCTCAGCAAGGGTGGCCTTAACCTTCTTTTGTCTTATAGCCAGGAACAGTAGCTGCCTGCCAAGCCCCTGTCACAATGGAGGCACCTGTGTGGTCAATGGCGAATCCTTCACCTGTGTCTGCAAAGAAGGCTGGGAGGGACCTATTTGTACTCAGAGTGAGTGGCCTCCCTTGAATTCTTCCTGGGCCACTGCAGCCTATCCTCGACACTCATGGGGACTTGGAATTGAAACCAGAGACACTGCTGTTTGATGCCTGCTTCTGTGTCACCTGGGTCCTTACTAATGATTTTGATGGGATACAGCCCTGACCTGGCCATGAGAAAGTCACCCGTGAGATAAGTGGGGACAGATGGTTTCTCTGTTCCCAGCTCTGGTCTGACCAGCAGCCTGCCTCCGTCCATTCCCACCCCCTCCCCCGCCCCCTTTCCCTACCAGGGCCTCTTCCTGTGTACATGTGTCCCACGGCAAATGAAACCGAGTATGGTCCAGGCCTGCTTCCAATTTAGAATAGGTTTTCAGCATATCTGACTGGTGTTCAGTGTGATTATATCATTTGGGTGTTGAGGAAATAAGTCAATGGTGTTCAGAGACCCCCAAAGTTAAGTCTTTTTTTTCTTTGCAGATACCAATGACTGCAGCCCTCATCCTTGGTAAGTGTGGCAACCTTTAAGCTGGTACTTGGCTGTAAGGTGCATGGGAATCTCCAGGGATGGCGGTGAAAATGTAGGTTCTGATTCAGGAGGTCTGTGGTGGGGCTGTGTGTTTCTAACAAGCTCCCAGGTGACTCTGGCCTGCTGCTCTGCGGACCACACTTTAATTATCTAGGTTGTGTCTTCATTTAGAGCAATGATTCTCAACCTTGGACTGCACATGAGAATTACCTCGGGAGCTTTTAAAAGTCCCAGTGCTTGGGCTGCAACCGAGACCTAGGAAATTAGATTCTCAGGGGTGGTACCCAGGCATCAGTATTTTTAAGCTCTTCAGTCAGCAGCAGATATGGCCTGGGGTGAGAGCTGATGCTCTGGCAGGCAGGGCTTCATGTGATGGGTGGGTTGTAGACCTGGATGTTAGTAACTAAGGTCACCTTTGATTTCTTAGTTACAACAGCGGGACCTGTGTGGATGGAGACAACTGGTATCGGTGTGAATGTGCCCCGGGTTTTGCTGGGCCAGACTGCAGGATAAGTAAGTACCACTGTATCTCATTTTCCCATGGCTTTACTTGTCCACTCGCCTCAGCATTCAAATCTTTCATCTTTAAGGACAATTAAGAGCATAGTTCCAATTAATCTCCTTCCTCCAACTTGGATTTAAATGCCCCTGGCTGATATCCTCCCTGGTCATTCTCTGGGTGGCACAGCCTTCCTTGTTCTCAGGGAGCGTGCCAGCCATAGAATTTGACAGCTAAGCTATGAAGGGGCCCTGAGGAAAGTGTACACTTCCCTCGTGATTAGCATGAAACTATGGCCAAGCCATTGTCCATGCAGGCAGCTGGGTTTCTGGCTTCTATAGACTTTTCTGTAGTGGGTTTGACTAGGCCCCAGAGAAATGATTAGAATCAAAAAGTGGAAGAAAAACTGAATTCTGAGTTTTTTTCTACTTTAAAAACACCCCCCCCCCATGCACACACAAAAGTGCATAATTGTTTCTGTTCTGTTCCTCAAATTCTTTGAAATTATAGTGGCAGTTTCAGTCCTGCAGTCTGAGATGGGCTGGACTTCAGCACTAGGTAAATAGGCTGTATCTGCTTTGCCTTCTAAATCAGGCAAAGGATGGTCTGGGGCCGCATCAGTCCCACCTGTTTCTGTAAGTGAAATTTTATTGTATTTGAGCTACATTTCTTACCATTTCTGCGCCTAGCTACAGGGTGCTGCCAGACTCCAGTCACTGGGACAGACATTGTGGTCGAATGGAGTTAAACTTTTCACTCTGACCCATTTTCAGGGAACGATTGTCAGCCTTGCTGTAAAGTATACTGTCAGAGGAGAGAGAACTTAAGGGAAAATTCTGCCCCTCCAAAGGTTCTCGGCTTTAGACATCAGGACAGCAGTGGCCTTTGGGAGCCAGTGGCTAATAGAGGCTTCATGAGTGATTAGTGATATGTTTGTTGCATACAACAAGCTTGGATATTCACCGAGCTTGTACTTAAGGATTTGGATGCTTGTCAATTGTCAATGTTTTTTTTTTTTTTTACACAAACAACTTTCTATTAAAGCCTAAACTTGAACCTATTTCTCCTAGACATCAATGAATGCCAGTCTTCACCTTGTGCCTTTGGGGCCACCTGTGTGGATGAGATCAATGGCTACCAGTGCATCTGCCCTCCAGGTCATAGTGGTGCCAAATGCCATGAAGGTAGGTGTGCCAGTATCTGGCTACCTGTGCATCTTCTAAGTCGAGGGGACATTGCAGCCACCATTTGACTCTTCACCCATAGGGAGGAAGGGAAAGTAGGAGGGTAGCTATTGATTTCTGTTGCCCCAAAATCACTTTTACAAAGTTCCTTAAATCCTTAAAACCCAGTGGCTTGCAGTATCTGTTTTCGTGGCATGTAGCGTGATGGGTCAGCAGAGTAACGATTCCAGGTCCAGTTCTGGCTGGCTGATCATCAGCTGTCTTTGAGACATGTACTTTTCATAACAGATGGCAGGCACATGGGGGCCAGCTCAACTGTGAAGGCTCTGTTAGAGGGTCTCTCAGGTCATACCCAAAAGCGAGCAAGTCAGTTGGGGTGGCCAGTGCACGTGCCTGACATTGTAGGAGGAGCTGTCGCCATGTGGCAAAAGACCTGGGTGTAACTATTTCTTAACAGGGAGGGGGTAAAAAATTCAGAACCATGCTCCAGTCTGTGGCAAAGGAAACTCCTACTTAAGTGTCTCCACCCCTCAGTTTCAGGGAGATCTTGCATCACCATGGGGAGAGTGATACTTGACGGGGCCAAGTGGGATGATGACTGTAACACCTGCCAGTGCCTGAACGGACGGGTCGCCTGCTCCAAGGTAGGGCGATGGAAGTTTGCTGCACTTCCCCAGCGTTAATCACGGGTGGCCATTCCTGCTAAGCCACCAGCTCCTGTTTTCTCCACAGGTCTGGTGTGGCCCTAGACCTTGCCGACTTCACAAAGGGCACAGTGAATGCCCCAGTGGGCAGAGCTGCATTCCGGTCCTCGATGACCAGTGCTTCGTGCACCCCTGCACTGGTGTGGGCGAGTGTCGATCCTCCAGTCTCCAGCCAGTGAAGACCAAGTGCACGTCTGACTCCTATTACCAGGATAATTGTGCAAACATCACTTTCACTTTCAACAAAGAGATGATGTCTCCAGTACGTAACTTCTTTAATGAGAATGGGAGTGTGTCTGCATGTTCCAATGTAGTATGGCAAATGAGGGGGGTCATCTACTTCTCTATAGCCAAAAGTTATCTCTTAGAACAAAGTGAAGCTTGAATCTAGCAGTTGATGAGACGGTGACCCTTTTTTTTCCTTCCATTGTTTACATGTGTGTTAATGTTTTTGTTTTAATCATTGTAGGGTCTTACCACAGAGCACATTTGCAGTGAATTGAGGAATTTGAATATTCTAAAGAATGTTTCTGCTGAATACTCAATCTACATAGCCTGTGAGCCTTCCCTGTCAGCAAACAATGAAATACATGTGGCCATTGTGAGTATAAGACCATTTCACTGCTAATTATATGATTACAAGGGAGTTAAGTTAGGCAATATCAAACAGCAATTCCATTGAAAGCAGTAGGTAGCCTTGCTGTTGTCTTATTTTGAATAATGACTACCATCTGATAATTCATTTTTTTCTAGTCTGCGGAAGACATCCGGGATGATGGGAACCCTATCAAGGAAATTACTGATAAAATAATAGAACTTGTTAGTAAACGTGAAGGAAACAGCTCCTTTTTTGCTGCTGTTGCAGAAGTCAGAGTTCAGAGGCGTCCTATGAAAAACAGAACAGGTGGGTTCCCATTTGGAATATATCCTTTCCTGGTGGATGTGAAGTTGATGTGACCACACCATCCAGGAAAGCCATCAGTTGGGAATGATCTGACAACCACCTCTTGTATATTAGAAACCCCTCTACTGAGAGAACTCAGATCAATCTACTTGCCCGAGGTCACAAAACCTATATTGATCTAGGCTGATGAGAGCAGAGAGGTACACCACTTCTAGCCTACTAGCATGCTGTGTGCACTGTCTTGTTGGCAAGCTCCCCAAGAATCCACTGCAAAGCCCTGGGGTAGAGTACTATCTGCCCTGATGCTATACAAAGGCAGCTTTGGCATTTTTATCCTAGCATAGCTTGTCCTGAGCGCTGAGAGGCACTCACTGGGTGGATGGCTTGATGGTCTGTTAAAATATTTAAATTCACCCTTTGATGATCTGGAGCACCACCTTTCTTCTGACTCCAGGGAATTTGCGTTGTTCACGCTTGCATTTGGGTTTTTGTTAATTCTGAAATCGGCCCTGATCCTAAGCCACCAAAGTAACCAGACTCCGTGGGACCAGAAACAATCCCTGTCGTGTGGAGTTGGGAGAGATCATAGGAGTACTCCTCTATCTAGCTGGTGCCTCTAGAGACAAGATCTTAAGGGGGCCAATGTCTCAGCTTACCAACTGTAAAGTGACAAACTGTAGCAGCAGTTGTGAAAAGGGACTTGTCCTCACAGTGCCCCTCTTAGGGACTGAATACAGGAGAACCACCATTGTTATTCTGTTCCTGTGCTGAGAGTTCAATTAATTGGTCTTTGGCTTATTTTTCAGATTTTCTGGTTCCTCTGCTGAGCTCTGTCTTAACAGTGGCTTGGGTCTGTTGCTTGGTGACGGCCTTTTACTGGTGTGTTCGGAAGCGGCGGAAGCCCGGCAGCCACACTCACTCTGCCTCGGAGGACAACACCACCAACAATGTGCGGGAGCAGCTGAACCAGATCAAAAACCCCATTGAGAAACACGGAGCCAACACAGTCCCCATTAAGGATTATGAGAACAAGAACTCCAAAATGTCAAAGATAAGGACACACAACTCCGAAGTGGAGGAGGATGACATGGATAAACACCAGCAGAAAGTCAGGTTTGCCAAACAGCCAGTGTACACGTTGGTAGACAGAGAGGAAAAGGCCCCCAGCGGCACACCGACAAAACACCCGAACTGGACAAACAAACAGGACAACAGAGACTTGGAAAGTGCCCAGAGCTTGAACCGGATGGAGTACATCGTATAGCAGACAGTGGGCTGCCACCGTAGGTAGAGTCTGAGGACACCCTGGGGCTTGTAGTTTTCTTTAAACTGTTGTCGTATTCCAGTCTGAGGCTGTTGACTTAGAATCCTGTGTTAATTTAAGTTTCGACAAGCTGGCTTCCACTGGCACCGGTAGTTTCTGTGGTTGGCTGGGCAATCGAGCGCAGCGCTCACAGCTATGCAAAAACTAGTGAATGTGCCTGGGTGTACATTCCCCTGCAGCCGACACATCGGGGCTCCCGGGAACTGCCCAGCCCTGGGCCAGGAGCTTCCGCTTGTGCCAGCGGTCCTAATGGTGAGGCAGCCTTAGGATCATAGTTTTATTTATATTTATTGACTCTTGAGTTGTTTTTGTATATTGGTTTTATGATGACGTACAAGTAGTTCTGTATTTGAAAGTGCCTTTTGCAGCTCAGAACCACAGCAACTATCACAAATGACTTTATTATTTATTTTTTTTATTGTATTTTTGTTGTTGGGGGAGGGGGGACTTGATGTCAGCAGTTGCTGGTAAAAATGAAGAATTTAAAGAGGAAAAATGTGTCAAAAGTAGAATTTTTGTATAGCTATGTAAATAATTCTTTTTTATTAATCACTGTGTATATTTGATTTATTAACTTAATAATCAAGAGCCTTAAAACATCATTCCTTTTTATTTATACGTAATGTGTTTAGAACTGAAGGTTTTGGATAGCATTGTAAGCATATGAGTTTTTTTTTTTGTTTTTTTTTTCTGGTGAACTTTTCTCATTCCATGTTGCCTGTAAGCCAGAATTAAGGTGTTTGGAAATAGTTTCTCTTGCAAGGATAAGATAGGCTTCTTCACCTGGGAGTACTAATGGAATTTTTTTTTCTGACGTCAGGAGTTCCATCCCTTCCTTTATTGCATTGCTTTAAGGCGTTTTAAGGATGATT
The DNA here is from genome assembly GCA_004026605.1 of Ondatra zibethicus. NCBI lineage: Eukaryota > Metazoa > Chordata > Mammalia > Rodentia > Cricetidae > Ondatra > Ondatra zibethicus. Next base: position 49,925 of record PVIU01001442.1, on the reverse strand, counting down.
GAGGCAGATTGAAAATTAGTCTAGAACAGGTTCTTTTTTTTTTTTTTTTTCCTGCTTTAGACTTGAAAAGAGACAGGCAGTCGATCTGCTCCAAAGCAGTTTAAGGGAACAAACTGAGCTATGACTTACTGTAGCCAGAATGTGAGTGGTTGAATCCCATTAAAAATATCAGATTAATTGTGTGACGTTGGAAGCATACCAGTCTTCCTTTGTAAATTCTGATTTCTTTTTCACCATTCGTATGTAATGCTGAACCACTTGTCGCTTTGATTTCGTTGTTGTTGTTGTCTACTGCATTTAGGGAGTATTCTAATAAGCTAGATGAATACTTGAACCATAAAATGTCCAGTTAGATCACTGTTTAGATTTGCCATAGAGTACACTGCCTGCCTTAAGTGAGGAAATCAAAGTGCTATTACCAAGTTCAAGATCAAAAAGGCTTATAAAACAGAGTAATCTTGGTTCACCGTTGAGAGCGGGAAGATACTTTGCATTGTCCTATTAGTGTTATATGAACATAAAAATGCATCTTTGATGTGTTGTTCCTGGCAATAAATTTTGAAAAAGTAATATTTATTAAATCTTTTGTATGAAAACATGGAACAGTGTGGCCTCTTCTGAGCTTCTGTAGTTCTTGCTGGCTTTTCCATCCCACCGTTTGGTGCTGGTCATTCAGTCTGATGGAGCATCTGAAAAGGGGCCAGGGCAATGCACTTTTGAAGCCTTTCAAACAGCAAAGTTTATCTGGGCTCTCAAGAAATCTTGGGGCTGCTGTGAGGGCGGGAGCTGTGGGGGCCCCCGATTTCCTTGTTATTCGACAAGTGTGGATACTGCTTGAATAAATACCACTGGACTAATGGCTCGCAGTGTGGAGGTGAATTGTTTGGGAGCACGGACAGGGAACGCCCATTGCCCTGGCGGCACTGACAGGGTTTTCAGCAGTTTGGGATTGGCATCGGGGTCAAGAGGGAGACTTAGTGCTCTCTCATTTCCCTCCTAGCTGTTTGGATTGGATGGCTAGTGTCACCTTGCTGTCATTACAGACCACATCCTATGGCTTTACATGTAGGCCTATCCCTGGAGGTTCTGTTTGCCACACAGTGGCTAGTCTGATGTTAGGGCCCATCTAGTGACCACCTTGACCGGAGAATGGGTGTTGTGCTGCCTCACCATGCCGACCGTGGGTGCTGGGTATCTGACTTTCTGAGAGCTTACAAGATCCTACTGCCCTCTATATCTGCAAAGGGCAAGAACTGTAGCTCCCGGTGGCTCCGGGGCCTTGTCTTTTTCCCACACTGCGGGATTCAGGCGGCTGGCCTCTGGTTCCTCTTCGGCTACGGATAAGTTGGGAAAACTCATGGACACATTCCAGGAGCTATGCAGAGTCACTAGAAATTCCCTGCTTCCGGTTAGGAGGTCAAAGCTTACCTTTCTCAGAATGCTCCCTCGCACCTAGCATTTGGACTTGGTCATGGCTCCCTGAATTTACTGGACTAACACAAACGGGGTCAACCAATGTTGAAGAGGCATGCTCTATTTTGTCTCCAGAAAGTTCTTTTTTTTTTTTTAACCAGTCTAGGGATTATTCTCAGGCGGGCAACTCATTTTAGGGGCTTTAAGTGTCCCCAAAACCTCTGGGCATGAACAGAAACCATCAAAGGATTCAATGTCTCTAACAGCCCTAAGAGCGCCCAGCCATGTTTTATTTGGGTTCCTCATTGAGGTACTTCAGAAGGACCCAGAGAGTGATGAGTTTAGATGCCCATGACATCTTGCCTTGGTGGAGAAATACTTTGCCATTAATCTCTGTGGGTAGACAGCTGGTTTCTGCAAGGTGGGGTCAGAGAAGAAGTAGGGACCCTATAAGCCAGGAGACAATCTTGTTAAGCAGCACCAGATTCAAATAGCATTCTGAAGTAATACCTTGTTCTGGTGGTTTGTAAACTTGGATTCTGCAGGACGCTAGAATTCTTTGGATAGTTGCCAAGTAGTTCTGTGCCAAGAAAAAAATTAATGAGCTTCTGCAGTTCTTCATTCCAGGAGGGAAGTGATCTTGAGATTCATGGGTGTTGTCTTGACGAGCCTTTGGTCCCAACACTGAGTAGTGGGAGGGCATAGGTCAGACTCCTGTGGGCACAGCTCAGAGCCAGGATCATGGAGAGAGAAGGAAGCGAAGGAGGCCCGGTTATGCTGGGGTCAGGGAGGAGAAAAGAGGATTCAGCTCCAGTCCTCCCAGAGATGTTCTTAGCCCTCCTGCAAGAAGCTTTGGGAGAGAAACATTTCGGGTTAGAATCCGAAAGTTAGGATACACCATGAGACGTCAGAAGGGAATTACCCTCAAACTGGTGGTTTTACCTGAGATACTGTCCCCAGATTCTAGACGGCTGCAGAGGAGGAACTCTTAAACTAAATGCAAGTGAGTCTGCATGCCTTCCACTTTCTTCAGTGCAGAAGTCCAGGCCCAGCCCAAGACCCTGTAAGATCAGAACTCACCCAAGTAGGATCTCAGAGTCTACATTTCAGGCTTTCACCTCTGTCCCTTCCCCCTTTTGCTTGCACACAGTAAAATTTGAGAACAGCTCCACTGAAGTACTAAAGTATATGCTCTTCATTAATTACAATGTTTTCCCTCCTTGTTAAATGGAATTAAATAGCCTGGAAGCCAGTTTGTTGCTAAATTACCACCTGACATCATTTTTAAGTAAAACGATTACACTGCCCCTCAAGCAAGCTGTGGGCTATGTGATTCATCTTTATTAGCTGATCTGCGGGGTCAGTGAGTCAGTTAACTTATTTAGTAATATTTCTTTGGTAGAAAGGAGCCAAGGAAAGCAGATGTACAGTCCCCACCTTTTTAAATGTTATACCTGCTTGCCTCAAAGTGAACAAAGTAAGCTGCTAAATATCAGCTGCTTTTAAAGAAACAAAAACTGTCCTAGAGGTCCATCGGGGCTTGAACTTCAGCTGAATGAAGCCCCACCACTTCCATTTTGACTGTGGGTTGCTTTCTTGCTCTACTGGGAATGAGAAACAGGAGTTCAGAGGCTCCCAGGCTGGGAAGACATAAGCACATGGGTTATGGGAAGCCTTCTCCTGCTAGTGTGTATTTATACTTTGTAAGCTCTGATTCATCCAAGCACTGGAACACAGATCTGCTTCCTGAGGTTCAGTTTTTAAATAGATAGTTTGCAAAAACAACAATTATTTTTCTTAACATTTTTTTCCCCACTGCACAAGCAGCTAAACATCCTGGCTCAGGCTATATCAGTCTCTAACAATGCCAACACATGGCTCAGTTATCCAAGGGAGAATGAGGCCCCTGGAGGCAGTTCTTTGAGGTTCTTGTCCCAGAAGCCTTAAAAACAAAGTTTAGAAGTCATTAGGACAATCTTGTTGCATCATTTCAACTTCATGCAGTGTTTCTGGGTGTACTAAAAGTAATGAATTTTTTCTTGGTGAGCAATTGTTTTTCAGTGGTCGTGACATGGGCAAGCAAGGTTGGGGGTGGGTGCTTACAGGACTGTGGCTGTGTGATTGCCTGGCAAGGCAACCTAACAAGGGACCCAGCACCTGCATGGCATCCTCTGAGACCATGTCAAAAGGGTGTGGCTCCCTTGCTTTGGACATACAGTCTACCAGCACTACTTGCTCTTGCATGCCAGCTACAACCTTTCTGGCAGAGAGTGTGTTTCTTTCAAGTCCAAAGCAGCTTTTACAAGTCTCAAATTATGTATCATTATGCACGGGTCCAGTATTAACCTGTGATATGCAAGTCAGGGAAATTATCTTAGAGTAAAGGCTCTTAAATCCAGTAAGAAGCTTGAATGAAAGTCTGCCCATAGCCTCCCCAACCCATCCCCCTGAAAATACCCACACTTGAGTACAAAAGGTTGAATTCTTTATCCACAGAGCAAAAACAGGTACCAGCAACATGGAAGTTGCAGCTTTATTTTAAAGTCGTATTGTCCTGGCAGGATGTGTGTGGCTCCTGGTGATTCCAGGGGAGGCACAGGTTTGCAGCTGCTCTTCTAATGACTACTCAGGCAGCCATACTGATTGCCCCCTCTGTGATTAGCATAAGGGGGGGAGCTTCTTTGCTTCATCCTCCCAGAGACATGTGTGGTTGAAAAACCTCCATCACAGAGTCACCGAATACCAGTATAAGCCATGATCCTCCTCATCAAAGGATCCCAGAGGGGCAAACTGAGGCCTCAAGAGGTTTGGGGGTTGTTCAGACAGCAACAGCCAGGGCTAGAATTTGGAACCCCCTCCTTCCTGGGCTGCTCAGTGTTGTGCTTCATCTGGGAACTTACCAGATTTATGCTCGGATCCAGCCTTGGCTGAGATCTCCACAAAGCACTGAGATTGGTGCTAAACAGGAAATAAATAAAATCTCATGGAAGCTCCAGGGAGAAGCCGCTGTGACATACCTGAACTACATTTACCTTGATGGTGGCATCTCCAAGTCAGGGAATCGTAGGTGTTTTTTGAGTCATAGATGAAGTCCCAGCCCTTTGGGCTGTTGCTTTGTTCTTGGGAAGTTTCGGACTTCCTCTTTAGGTTCTGCTTCATAGAATTAGAAAATGAATTGCAGGAAAGGGGTACTGAGAGGAAACAGGCAGGTCTCCACAGATTTCACCCTTCCCTCACTTGCGTGCACACACAGTTCTGTTATATGTATATGCATGCATATACATAGAACTTGATAAGTATTTTTAAAACTGGTGTCACTGCTGGGTCTATCTGCCTCTCCAATGCTACACAATTACCTCTCATCCCATGTTCCCTAAGCATGCCTGCGTCATTGGAAAGGCTCCTTCCTTCTGTATGATAGTAGAAAAACCATCTGACCATTTAAAATTACTAAAATCCAGATTGAATGAACGAGCCAAAGGTAGCTATGGCCAGTGGGCCACCGGTCGCTACAGCAGCTGGCTGCGGCAGATACATCTCCACCACTGCCGAGCCACGCTCTGCTTTCCCTTGCTAAAAATGCTTCTCACTCCCTGCTTTCTCCCACTCAGGCTGAAGAATTAGAATCTCTCCCTCGAGTCATCTTTTCCCCCTCTGTTCCTATTTGTAATGTCAGTGTGGCCAGACCCATCCCTCTGCACCAGGTACAGATGAAAGAATGATTTGGATAAACTCCATCCTGTGGAGAGAAATAAAAATCCTCAAGTTCAAGTTAGAACATTCAAATCCTCCCAATGGGTTTGCCATGGCTTTGTGGTGCTGGAAGTATATTTTAGAAAATTCATAGGGCAAATGTGGATGGCCTACAGGTTTGAATAAAACTAAGGCAACATGCCCCTGGGGTAAGGACAAGGGAGCAGGAAGGGGTGAGATGGGAAGAGGGTCAGGTGTCATCATGTCCTCCTTTCTCCATCTGCATCCAAACATCTCCTGCTTCCTGTGTGTTCTCATTTGGACAACGCTGGCTGTAGTTCAGTTACGAGAGAGGTTCTAAGATATTTCCTCCAGTGTTTCACATTTGACTGTTACTTTCACCCTCTTGGTGTGCAAGCCAGACTGTATGCTCAAAGGCAATAGCTCTTGGGCCAGACTTCCTGGATTCCAGTAAGAGCTCTTCCATCCACATTTCTGGTTTTGTAATTTTTCTCCTACTAGGGCCTTGTTTTTGTGCTCTGGGTTTGGACCAACTTGGATATTTCCAGAATTCTTTTTGTCATGCAATACTGAAAACATTATAGGAAAAAGAAAATAGGCTGCTATTAGTTTTTAACTGCGATGTGGTGTAGGAGGGTCCTTCTGTATTTGGGTTGCTTTTATTGGTTAATAAAGAAACTGCCTTGGCCTTCTGATAGGGCAGGACTTAGACAGGATAAAGAGAACAGAATGCTGGGAAGGGGACAGAGCCAGAGAGAGCCTCTGCCATGAAGCTCCCAGATCACACATGCTGAATCTTTCCCGGTAAGCCACGACTCGTGGTGACACACAGATTATTAGAAATGGGTTAAACAAATATGTGAGAGTTAGCCAATAAGAGGCTAGAGCTAATGGGCCAGGCAGTATTTAAATGAATACAGTTTCTGTGTAATTATTTCGGGTACGCACTGGGAGCCGGGTGGGACAGAACAAGGGGCCCTGTGCCGGGAACGCAGCCCAAGCCCCTCATTGCTACAGCGATGTGATAAGAGTCCATTAAAGGATGAGGGTATTCAGTTAGATGAACACATATCAAAGAAGAGCTACAAGCTGCAGGATTTAGTGATGGCCTCCAAGGAACCCTGGCCCCTGGTTGTTGAACAAATACTGTATGATAGTAATGGTTGTTTGCAAATGTACTGTCTCACTTGGGTGGACATAAAGATAGAAATTTCCCAGGGACACTGGATAATCACAGAACCACAGTGATGGTTTTATTTTTAGAAGAAAAATGTCTTTGGTCACCAAAGGCGAAGTCAGCGGACTCAGCATGTGAGATATTTCAAGAAAGCAGAGGGATCTCCATTAATGAGGTGTGTGTGTATGGGGGGCTCATGGGAAAGACCTAAGATTGGCTTCTGGAAGATCCCTGGTGTAGCCAGCTGGGTAACAGGCACCCTTTACCGCTGTTGCAAGGAAGAATGTTATAATGCAGGGGAGGTCAGGGATGGACCTTTGCCTGGCTGAGCCTTCAGATGGGGATAAAATGTGACTAATATCCCAATTTCAGTGTTACACTGAGCAGAGGATCCGACTAAAAGGTGTCAGAAATGATGAGGTAATTGATTTATGTGTTGTCAAGGCAGTAAATCCATAGTGATCTGTTATACAGCAATGGAAAGCTACAGCTCTCTTGCAAGAGGGATCAAACCAGGCTGTGTTCACATTCAGAAACTCTGTTAGGTGGTGATTATACAAATGGTTGGCTTTTTCCTTGATCAATTCAGTGCCTGCTCTCTCTTCTCCATCCTCCCCTCTAAAATCAGCCCAGCTGAGGTGCCTCGTTTTGGAGGACCACAGACATGGCATTGGATTGGTTTCTTATTGCTATGAAAGGACCTGATGTTTGACCACTTTTAAGAGGTTTTCAATAGACTGGGCATTTCAGAAATATTTTTTTGGTAATGGCTCCTCCCCTACAGAGCTTTTCCCGGAAATTATGTTCACTCCATGGCTGTCACATTTCATAGCGGCCTTTCCCCCGCCTGGATTGAGAACAGACTAAATATCAAACCTTCTCCTTCCTTCCCCTGTCTTGATCTCATGTGCTGGGCAGCTGGCCTAGGCAGACATGCTTAGCTGCTAGCAGAGCAGCTAAGCCTTCTTACAAATTCAGTGGGCATGCCTAAAATATTATAGGGATCTGGTATTAGACCGAACAACATACAAAACAAGAGCCCACTTCATGTACAACCGAGGTTTGAGAGAACATCGGATTTGATAAGAAATGTCATCTTCAAGAGACAGCATGCCGATTTGTTGTAGAAAGTCCCTAGGTGGATGGAGCATGCTTTGAGTCCTTTCCAACTAGAGATTCTTAGCTTCACAACAGATTTTTTAACAGCAGATACATGCCTCAGCCCCCTACTCCTTTGCACAGAGTCCCTGGTCCCAGAGATCCTTTCAGATGACCAGAGCCCTTCTCACTGGTGAGCCACTGGAGGAAGCTTTTCCCTGTGTTTCTTGGGTATCTCCCACCGAGCAGAATAGCTTACCAGGGTAGCATTTTAAGGGGGAATATGTAAATAAAGCCATGCTGCTGTTTTACAAGCTTCTGGCGTCCTTGGAGGAAGGAGGTTTTTTCCAGGCTCCTCCTTCTGGGATATGGACCAAGCGCCCAGCCCAAGTCCGATTTACCAACTCAGCCTTCCTCTGACAAGAATGGATGAGCTGGTCTGAGCCCTCCCAGGCATCCACAGAGGGTTTGGGAGAGAAAGCATGTGGAGGAGGAACTCAACAGGTCTTCGGAATCACTGGGCCTAGCAAAATTTCTAGCCCACCCATCACTTGCCTCCTCTGGAGAAGGGGCTGCCAATCTGCACACTGCCTGGGGGCAGGTGGAGAAAGGGTGTGAGACATTTAGCAGGAGGGCGGGCTGTGTGTGCTTGTGTCTGTGTGGCGTGGTGAGTGTGCTGAGCATGGTGCCGAGTAGTAACAGAAGAGCAAGCAAAAGAGCGTGGGAGACTGGGGACCCCTTCAGAGAAGCTCTTCTGCCCTAAAGCAAGTCAAATCCCTGCTGCGGAGTGGCTTTCTCTTCCGCCCTTTTGAGTCTTCTGTACTGAGGTGACCTCTCCCCCCGTGGAGGTCAGCACTCTGCTCTCCCTGACACACTAGCCTTCTGGGGCTTGATCGCCTTAGAGCCCCAGGAAAAGAAGTCTCCAGCTAGTTTCTGAGTGAAAAGCTGTAGTAAATCTCCTGCAGAAGCTGTTTTTCCTTAAAGAAAGCACACACACACACACGCACACACATACACACGTCTTCTGGGAACTGCAGAAAACAACAGACAAACGCAAACTGTACATCATCATAGAAGCCTCTCACAGCTACTTCGCCCTCTAATATAAATCAGGCTGGGTAATGAACGGGGGTTTTAAGAAATGTAACTGAACTTAAAATACAAGGTCAGTATCTCATCCTAGGTAATCCTTTGCAGGATGAGAAAGTCTCCTGATTTTCCCACAGGGTTATTTCACATGCGCTTTCTGAGCCAAAATATTTTAAAAGCATTCATTCTCCCGTTGCTCTGCCAAAAGCTAGCTTGAGATTCACATGCGCTTTTAGAGGGCCTATTAACGATATTAATGATCATGGATCAAAGGCAAACCCCAGAGGTTTATGTAGAAATTCCAGACAATTATGTAGGCACTTTGAAAACTCATCTTCTGAATGAGGGTAACAATATCTCAATGTGGAGAATGATGTGCAGGGTCTAACACTCTGGAACGGAAGAGCCGCAGAAGTAAAGGAAACACAACCCTTTGATTAAAATGCACAGCTATTATTGACACCTTGTCCCTAAAAACTTCCTATTCATTTGTCTGAAAGTGGGCATAGATTTGAAGAAAGCCCTCTTGTGTTATTTCTCTGTCAACCCTGCCTGTCAACGTCCAGGATTTACATAAGTACACATATCCCATTTTGAAAAAGTAGTTCTTAATATGGCATCCCATGAGAATCATTGATTGAGGGGCTTTCAAAATACTAAAATGTAGCCCCGACCAACCCCAGGGGGTTTGACTGATCTACAAGCCACATAGGTGATTCCAACTAGTGTTCACTGTAGGGAAGCATTTCTAGACAGATGGACAAATTAACATAGGGGTGTGATATGCTTATTTTAGTTCTTAAAGGGCAATGGGTTTACACTTAAAATACTAGACAGTTTTGAAAGATGAAGAAACTGAAGACTGGAAGACCTATTAATGGCACTGTAGCTCCTGGACCCAGGGTTTGCAACTTAAAGTACCGTGCAGTGCCTTGCTGTTACGTTGTTTCAGCCCAGGGCAGGGTATCCTTTGTGTGAGTTTTGACACACAGTGCACCAAGACAACCAAAACACTAAGAAATGGGCTTCCCCATTGGTAGTCATCCTTCACATTTCACACAAAGCTCTGATTTCATCTCTGAACTGACAATGAAATGCTTTTGGAGGGATGGGAATAGGGCCACCAGGGAAATCTACTTACAAGTGACCACAGGCCCAAGGGACGTAAACATTGAGGTGATTAGAGAAAGAGGTGGCCCAGAACCTCAAGCAGTACTGAATAAAGACCAGATACTCATGCAACACGTAAAGGAGCTCACTTGGGAGAATGTCAGGGTTCTCTGTGAAGGTGTCAAGAGTATAAAAGCCGCTCTCTTTTCCGTCTTCCTCTCAGAGAGGCAGCTTCTCTCTCCACCCTTCCCCTGCTTCTCTCTCTCCTCTCGTTCTCTCTCTTTCTCTCTCTGCTCTTCTCCCCTTCACCCTTCTCCCTCCATAACCCCCTGAATAAATATCCAACTTTACTCTGCAAAAAAAAAAAAAAAAAAAAGAGTATAAAAGCCCTTCCTAAGAGGTCCATAGAACTCACTTAGGTGCCCAGTGGGAGCGGACTTAGACTGCTTAGATAGCCCAGAACCTTAAGGGTCAATTTAATCTTAATGATTCTCACTAGGTTTTCTAAACTTAAATCTTTTGGGCTAGTGGTTCAAATGGTTCCTTTAACTTAGCAAGATATCCAAAACCCAATAAACCTTCCTGGGAGGAAAGACATTCTCATAGGCAGAACATAATTGAGAATAACATGTTCAGAAAAGGGTGCATTGGATATGCATTTTTTGAGCTTAATTCACTTGTTTTTGAACAGCATGTCTTTCTCTTTCACACACACACACACGCATGCACGCACGCACGTCATTGAGGTCAGTGTGGGCTATGTAGTGAATTTGAGCTGTGGGATATAGTGAGACGCCCCCCCCCCCACCGCTCATCACACAAACACAAAGTAAGCAATTTGGATGACACAACACAAAACACACATTATTTATTCATAAAAAGGTACATTTTCAATACAAAAATGGTTTTATTCGCTGGCCATTCAGACTATTTAAGCTACTTAAATGAGAGGACCAGGGTTCTCCTGGAGATTTGGCAATGTCTAATTCTACTCGGAAACTCATTCTGAGAATCTGCCAAATTACCACCTATTAGAACCCATCAGATGCTTTGGGGAGTCAAATGTGTGGTTTTACTGACTTTTGCTTCAGTAAACTGTAATTCCCAATCTCTGGTAAGAATGGTGATGGGAACACTTAATGTAGTATGGCAATTCTCTGCTGCCAATGGAACTTACCTGAATGGGTCCAGATGATAAAGGAAATCTCATATATTCACTCCCTGTCTCATTAAATATATATAGAAACCAAATTAGAGGGAATTCTGCAGATTTCTGAGAATTTAATTATACCCTGGAACAGCAAGACTGATGATATATTTGGCTACATTTCTGTACTAAGTGGTTACTTGAGTTAACTTCGTTTTACAGTGCTTAATTTATTTTGTACTGTGGAAAGCTTTAAGTTATTTAAGAGAAGCCAGATTAATTTTGACTTATTTTTTTTTTAACTTGCTCCAACATGTTTCAGTTCATCACTGTTTCAATACTGGGGAATGAACTCTCTTGTCTTGACAAATGCAGTGATTTCCTCATAAGAGAAAAGAAGACATTAAAACAATTTCCATATTCCAGTCCCAGCATGCTGCACAGCGAGTTTTTTGGCTCTTGAAAAGTTGCTTGTTATTCAGAGGACCATTCACTACCGTTTTGTGGAAATATTACAGTAAGGTCTGCCAAGGAGCTCAAGGAAACACGAGTGCTGCCACTGACCCTGGGCATAGATAGTTCCTTCCCTCTGTGTCTGCCCCAGTGCTCTTTCTGAAGCCAAAGGGCACTGACAGGCACAATCTCCGCTGAAATCCAAATACGACAGCAAACCTAAAACAACTATACCGAGACCCCATCATCATCTCCAAGATACACTTTGAGAAGGTTCATCCAGACAGATGTTTTGTGTAGTTTCCTTTCTTATTGATACATTAGGGATCAAATCCAGAGCACTGCACATGCAAAGCACCTAGTTCGCCAACAGCCCACGAGTCTTGCTTTTGACATAATGAAATGCAGTTCCATATTTCTTTAGTATGCAATAAGGGAACAAAACCATGTAGCTCTTACTCTGTCCCAGTGCCAAGTGACCTTTTACACTTAACGTATCAGATGCATATCTGGGTGAGTGGCAAAGAAAAAACAATTGTGCAAGAAAAGTCTCAGATTATTCTCATGCTTTTTTTGTCTGTTTTGTGACAAGGTCTCACTATGTAGCTCTGGCTATCTGGAAACTAACTATGTAGGCCATGTTAGCCTTGAACTCACAAGAGATCTGCCTGCTTTTGCCTCTTGACTGCTAGGACAGCACCAGACCCAGCCTCTCCCACAAAATTTTAAATGGGATGGAGGGAGAGGAAGAAAAATAAAGACCTAACTAAACTCTCACTTATTAAATGTCATTTGAAAGAACATAGAGGTGACTTAGCATCCCAGGTACTGAAAAAGTTCTTCAGTTATAATAATATAAGGAGAACTGGGTGGATAGCTCTTGTAACTAAGGGACCTGAATATAAATTTAATTTGGAGTACCAAGGGGTCGAACAACTTGTTTTGACTATCAACACTGACAGGGTCTTAGAATTTCAAATGCCAAATTATTACAATAGTTAAGAATATAAAAACTCATACCATTCCCACCAGCAGAAAATATTTAAAATACCACTTGATAATTAACAAAACACTTGGGATTAATTTCCCCCTTTGTCCATATATTCAAAGAATGTAAAACCATTCAAGAAACAAGAAATGTAGAGGTGTTTCAGATACACTGAAGGAAAACTCTGAAAGACAAAACTCCTTAAACATATGGCACTGTGGGATCCCAGAGCCATTCCCTGCTAATCCTGTTAAAATCCATTGTGCAGGAAGGCTGTAAGAAAGACCACATCTCTGTACAAACCAAACATACTATTGTTTCTCACTAGTCACAATAATCATTATTTCCTACAATAACATATTTGAAAAACAAAACATTTCTTGAAAGCAAATCCTTCATTTAAGTACAATTAAGGACTGAGTATGACCTTAACCATCAAACAAGTAAAGCCCTGTTTATTCCAGGTCAGAATATCTTAGTGTTGGAGTGGGAAGCAACCATTACTCTGATAGGACTGGCTTTGACTTTAGGATCTTTCTCAGCAAGCTGCTTCTGGGGGCTACTCGTGCTTCCATTGAGGATTCAAGAAAAAAAGCTAGGCAGGAAAGCAAAGGAACAACAGCAAGCGGTTTCTGGTCCTTTGAGGCTGGGATGATCAGACGAAACTTCCAGGTTGACAACTTAGGTTTCTTGTCTCTCTTGAGAGCAGGCTAAACATCCAAAGAGAATATGTGAATTTTTCCAACTTGGAACTGGAATGGGTTCTGGTCTGTTCTTCCTGTAACTGGAATATTGGAGGTGTGAACAAGGACAGGGTCAGACCTGCATCACACAGAACACACCTCTTCCATGTTTTCACCTAAGGCTGTACATTACTGGCAACTACAGCTAAACAGCTCCTGAAGCGCTGTCTCCATCCTATAGTAGAACCTGGGAATTCAGTGACTCACACACCAAACCCCATCTAAATACTTCACAAGTCCGAGGGAGCACAGAGGTGTACGTGTCCACATGTGGCCACAGTTGATGGAAGCCATGGGAGCAAGGCTGGAGGAAATAATTCCTACGGAATCGCCAGCTTTTGTGTGATTTCAGAATCATAGTTCTTCTCAGACTCCAAAACCTTATTTCACATAGAACCACACGCTGAGAACCACTAGCCTATTTTCCCTGTCAGGTACTGCAAGAGGAGCAAGAGGACTGCAGCACAAGGCACCATCTCTCTTTATCCCATCAGGAGGTCTCCATGGTGATGCGGTGTGAATACCCCACATTACTGGTTTCTCCATGGGTCCTATATACAGGGAGAGGGCACTTTGTCAACACAGTATTTTCTGGAAACAGTTATAAACATGATTAGAAAGTAACATGCATATTAGAAAAACAGCCTCCAGGAGGTGACTGTGAAATCTAATCCCAAAACAAACAGTTTTTAAAAAAGATTTATCTCATATGTTTGTGTGTTTTGCCTGCTTGTGTGTATACATACCATGTGCATGCCCTGTTGTATCTCCTGGATATAGAGTTCGTGATGCTTGTGAGTCACCTTGTGAGCGTTACGGGGTAAGGGTTATCAGGAATGCCCGCCCGCCCGCCCGTCCGTCCGTCCGTCCGTCCGTCCCCCTAACCCTAACCCTAACCCTAACCCTAACCCTAACCCTAACCCTAACCCTAACCGGTCCGTCCACCTACCTATCTCCCTCTTCTATAGGATACACAATATACAAAACTTTAAAACAATCTTCCATGGCAGGACAGAAACTGCTTAGGAAATCGAGAGACTAAAGTCCTTAATTTTGGCAAGGACTTGACAACAATAAGAAACTTTCAGCCGCTAAATTCAAGCATTGAAGCTGGATTATTTACTTTGGCTAAGCTCCGTGGGAAAAAAAACATAAATATGTTGTAGTAAGGGGCCCAAGGACTGCCATAATTATACCAAAGTCAGAAAAAGGATCTCACAAAGGGAATGTAGTTTTTAGGTCTGTCTGCACACCTCAAGAGCTGTGTGAAACACACCAGCAGCAGGTGCTTTTCATCTTCAAAGAGCTTGTAATTAATCACTCCTTGCAACACACACACCTGTGAGGCAAGGAGTCCATTCCCACTGTCCAGAAAACAAGAGCAACAGGAAGGTGGGAAGGACATGTATTAATATATGGCTGTGGGTCCGACCAATGGCAAAGGGGCTTCTGATTAGGTTTATAGACTATCCACATAGGCAGTCAGAAAATGAGAAAAAGGGAACATGCTGGACTTACATTTCTTGTAGAGTGTTTTTCTTGAGCTTTGTACCCTGCGCACACCCAGCGAAATAGTCAGACAGTCCATGGAGGGTTCTTTTTGTCTACTCCAAAAGATAACAAAGGTTCAAACAGGAGTCTATTAGCTGAATACCAGAGAAAACAGCGACACTAGGAATGTTCAGGTGGTATTCCTTTATTTCTTTAAATCCCGAATAAAAGAGACTGCTGTTTTAGGTTCTTTCAATTGCTTTCAGTCAGGACTTTCTGGTGTCACACTGGTTTTGTATTCTTCTCTATACAATTCATGCATGAGTATGTACCACAAACATACAAAACCGTAACATGCAGATCCCAAGCCATCTAGAACAATATGTGGTCTCTCTGTGGCCCCAGAGGGCAGAATTCCTGAGCCAGCAGCAGCATGTTTGTGAGAAGACAGTCTGAGATTTCCTCCACATGCCCCTTATTTACCAATATTGTGAGCCTTAAAACAATATCAAGTTAAACCTTTTAATATTGGCATTTTAAAAATGGAGTTTTTCAATCTCTGTTACTAAAAACAAACCACCACCAAAAACGTGGGAGTTTCTGGCTTCTTATAGTAGTCATTGCCGTAATCTTAGACACAGATTATTTATCTTTAAGAAACATATCCACGAAACTTCATAAAAAGATAATTACAGAATTTAAAGTTCTGGCAACCTTTGCCAGAGTTGGCCCATGTAATCTATGGGAATTTCTTCCCATAGGTTAGAAGCTGATAGCCCAGATAAGGTATTATCTACTCTTCTTTTCTGGGAGTCCAAGTAATTCTTCCCCATCAAATTCCTAAAAAATGTAGTGACTATGAGGAACAGTATGGTACCTATCAGTATATCTGTGTAGGCTTACATAAGAATGAATGGTGGTAGTCCCCAGATTCTGAAGGATGGCAGCCATGAGTATCATTCTGGGGTATCTCTAAGGGCTTAATCTAATCAGTGCTCACAAGACTAGGTTAGGAGGATCCTTTTGCTCTGGGCCATGCCTATGCTTCAGACCTGGGCCGGGATCTTTCAAAGGCATGTCCACTTGTAACCTAAATTGGCTTTAATTGTCAGTCAACAGAGTATAACTGGCTATACTGGATTGTACTGCACGGTAATGTGTCGTCATTCTTTTAGTTGGTTGTTTCCTAAAATGAATTTTTGGGAAAAGAATACTTCAAGTTAAGTCAGAGGGGGAAGGCAAAAGAGGGTAGGCTGAGAGGGATTGGGAGCCATAGAGATTTATGTGTGAAACACTTCTAAACATGTCCTGCATGCCCTGTAAATACAGTTGATTTTCCCCTCTCAGCCACACCCTGTAAGTGCTGTATTTTCAGAGCTGAACAATTAACATAAGGAGCATGAGTCAGGCTTTGAACAACTCTGTGGGAACCAGAGAGCCTTTTGCTATTAGGAATGATGTAAATTCCCCAAGGCTGGAAGAAGTCCACAATAGAAGACAGACAGGGTCATAAATAACTACAATGGTTCTGCATACACTGTATAAAGTATGATACTGTATAACGTATGATATAGTGACAGGCTCTTCAAATCTCAATCTCAGTATGGATTCAGCCACTGTCTTAGTTATGTTTTAAAACCACATGTATTTCCTCTGGGAACTTCACATACGTCTTTAAGAAATACAGCAGAAATACTACTTTAAGAAATACTACTTTTGTCTTAAACCCTCTGACAACAGGGTCAGGGATGTCTCTGGAAGAAAGGTGACAGGGGAAATCTCCAGTTCAAAAAGTATAAAACCTGTGACTTCAAAAAAGAGAAGGGGAGAAAAGGAGAACAGAGGGGGAGGGAAGGGGGCGATATGGGAGGAGAAAGAGGGGGAGGCAGAGAGAGAGACAGAGAGCACACACACACATAACACACACTCCTAAGTGTACACTCAATAAGACTGATCTCTAGCTTATAAATTAAAACTACATTCAGCAACTTTTTGAAAGAGATATATTTACATTTGTATGAGGACTAGGTGGGAAGGGAAAAAAATTGTCTCCTTCAGTCCTTTATCTGTCAGGACTCATCGGATGGCTCGTCATACATTTCTAGAGTCAGTTCCATCTGTTTGTCACTAAATCATAGCTCGTAGAACTCCTGGTATATCTCATAGCCATGACTGAGCACCTGTACAAGAGACTCCTGGTATATCTCACAGTCATGACAAAACATCTGTACAAGGGACTCCTGGTATATCTCAGTCATGACAGAACATCTGTACAAAGGACTCCTGGTATATCTCACAGTCATGACAGAACATCTGTACAAAGGACTCCTGGTATATCTCACAGTCATGACAGAACATCTGTACAAGGGACTCCTGGTATATCTCACAGACATGACTGAGCATCTGCACAAGGGACTCCTGGTATATCTCACAGACATGACAGAACATCTGCACAAGGGACTCCTGGTATATCTCATAGCCATGACAGAATGCCTATACAAGAGCTCGGTCACCAAACTACTGTTCATAAGACTGTAAAATATGCTACACAAGGATGGTACAACCTCCCCCCAGGGAGTAATTAATGTAGTAATATATTTTTATCACCACTGTCATCTTTTGAGAGTTGAATCACTTTCTTATTATAACGGAGAGGGGTGTCTTCTGATTCTGTTTTATGTACCCCAAGTTAAAATGATAGCCCAACTATATTTTTAAAGGAGGCAATTTGCCGAGTATTATGTGTATGCATCTGAGGCACATTCAAAAAATGATCTGTCCTGGGCTTATCAGTAAATTAAATGGCGGAGAGCACAAAGCTGAAGGATAGTGTAGCACAAAATCTCACACTCAGTGCTGGCTTGTTCCAGGACCAGTTTTACAACCTCCAATGGCTTACTTTCATTTTCACCTGCAAGTAGCAAGAGGTGTATGAAGCACACTTTGGAATATGGAAAGTGTTATACTATTTTTTTTACATTATTGGCTAAAACAAATGAAGAAATAGACCCTGGTGTCTTCATAAATCATGGAGTTTGTAAAAAGGAAAAAAATGCTTTCTATGCCTAAAGAAATTCATAGTTCCCAAAGCCCTTTTCCCAACATCTCATTTGGAGGGCTGTCCTAGGTAGTGCTTTCTCTTTTCTGCAGAGTGGCCACATATCATTTGCTGTCATGGTGGGATGGAGATGTAGCTAGATGACTCTGAATCAGAAGTCCTTGGCTACAGTCCCTTCTAGTCATTTTCTGGCTGAGAGATTTGGAAAACTGACTCATTTTTGTCCAGCATCCATTTCTTAATCCTTTACACACACACACACACACACACACACACACACACACACACAGAGAGAGAGAGAGAGAGAGAGAGACAGAGAGAGACAGAGAGAGACAGAGAGAGAGGGAGGGAGACAGCATGGCTGTTGTCTCAATTACAGTTTCTGTTGCTGCATTAAAACATCATGGCCAAAGCAACTTGGGAGGAAAGGGTTTAGTGCATCTTATATTTCTGTATCAGCCCATCAGGAAGTCAGGGTAGGAACTGAAGAAGCAGTTTACTGGCTTGCTCCCCATGGCTTCCTCAGCCAGTTTTCCTATAGCACTCAGAACCACAAGCTGAGGGGTGGCACTGTCCGCAGTAAGGTGGGCTGTCCCCCCCGATCATCAATAGGAGAATGCAGCACAGGCTTTCCCACAGGCCAATCTGGTAGCAGGGTTTTCTCATTGAGGCTTCCTCTTCCAAAATGACTCTAGCTTGTGTCACGTTGATATACAACTAGCCAGCACAGCTGTCGTGGGTGGAGGTCTGTTCTCTTTCCCCTTGGGAAGAAAAGACCTTGAGATGCCAGGACCAAGCACCATATACAGGCAGAGAACGGAGCCAGCACAGAGGCTGGCAGAGCTAACAGTGGTGTGAAACTGAGTTTTCAGAATACTCTTTGTGTCTCTGATCAAGCTCTACTTAAGGTCTGGAGCTGTCAGAGACATCAGTAAAATCCTCATTTATTCCCCCATGCTATGTGGAATTGTCCTGCCTGTCTGTTGAAAATGAAAAGGTTCACCACTCACTGAATCTCTTCTCAAGTCTGTTGTACTGAGTAAGTTATTGTAGGTGCCAGGCCCCTGCACTCTGCCAACAATACCTTCTATAAACACCAAGAGCAGAGTAAAAGTGTAATATATCATATCCGTTTATTTAGGGAACATGTAACAGTATTAATGTATAAAGCTGAAAGCATTCAAGTATATGATGTTACTTCAGTGCAGCACCTACTGGTTTTCGGTCTGTCTGGGTTCTGCTGTGTCACACAGGATGGAAAGCTGAGGTGGTTATAGAGAGGGAGCAAGAATGAAGCTTGAACAGGAGACTATGTCGTCTCACACCAAATTCTGACACGGTCATCCCAGGCATGTGTCCTAACAATGAGGAGGAAGCATCTCCCAAAGTCCATGTCTGATATTTCCTTAAACTATTCAGCAATAAGTTAAAGAAATAAAAGGGGGGGCAGACAGATGGAATAGGATAGACATATTCAGGTCAAAAGATAGACACATTCAGGTGCATCATGTATTAACTCAAAGGAACAGAAGCAAAATGGAACAAAATAAAAAGGGAGGTGGCATCTGATGAATTCCACAGGACTGAAGTCATTTTCTAAAAACAATGAAAGTAGACATGTGTTGTATTAGTTTAGACAAAGCAGGCAGGATAGGGATCAGCAGCTGTTAAATGGAGCTGTGTGAAGAAGCAAGTCCTCTCCATCTCGAGGGTTCTATTATGCCAAGCCATCTGCCTGCCCATTTCCCACAGTGAGGGTAGAATCTTCCTCCCCTAAGCTTTTCACTCTTCTGCTTTCCACGAAAGGCTGGGTCTCTAGGGGAGAGAGAACCAGGCTGTGGACTGTGCTACCACCCAGGTTAGTCACAAATATTATTGACTGAGTAGGCAGAGGCAGCAGAGTCGGGAGGTCAACATTATACTCAGCTACATAGTGAGTTTGAGACCAGCCTGGGACACATGAGATTCTGTCTTGAGAAAGAAAAAAAATACTTCTCTTTTGAAGCTGTGACTAGGATGCTGTTGTATACAAATCTACGGAAATACCTGTAAGTAACTGCAAAGAATGTAGCCCTAAAAATGGTATCTGTGAAAAATCAAGGAAGTTATCTTGTAGGAAGTGTACACTTCACAAGGATTTTCCAGTTTACATTCACCTGCCCTTGAGAACCTAAAAATAAATCCTGACCAACCTTAGCTACTGTTGAGTCTTGGGTACAGACAAGTATGATAAAACACAGCATTTTAAAGGACACACAGGTTTGGGTCTGCCACTGACATAGGGGGCTACTGACCACTATTAGTGTTGTATAAAATTTATTTGACTTTGATCAGATAAATATTAAAACACACTGTGAATGACCTCAGTGACACTTGCCCTATCTCCAGAGTCTCCTTGTTCAAAAGTACCTCCTCTATGATATCTTACGGCTGCAAATGTGCCAGCGACCGCAGCAAGTCACCGGCCCTTCATTCAGGGTTCAGACTGCTGTGACCACTCACGGGGCTGAGGTCAAGGCCTTGGACAGAAGGGGGAAGAGAGTGGTAGGTAAGGTTATACTACACAGGTAGTATGGCTGGCTAAAAGACGGACCAAAGAATCCAGGACATACTGGGAAAAGGCAAAAGGCCAGAGGGAAGACATCACAGATGTCTGTCTCATTTCAAATTTCTTTCTAGAGCTGGCCTTCCGCCTGGGGATATGGAAGAAATAGCTCTTGCTATTTTCCTTGAGCACAGACAGCCAGGCCCTCTCTTTCCAAGACTTGTATCTCCTGATAGGAACAGCTTTTGTGGACTTGTCTGGGAACCTCACCTCTATCATGACATTGTTTCCTTGAGAAAACGAGTGCTGTATTCTAAATCATCTGCTTATTAATGAATTTTCCAAACATACCCCACTCACACATTGAACTCTATCTGTGCTGTCCTTGTGGGTATTTTGTGGAGCATGGATTCCTAGAAATCCAGGCCTGAGAAGTCCGCTATCTCCCAACCCCTAATACCCTAGAGAAATGACTGGGTTTCTCTTCCAAAGCTTCATCTCCTCAGGAGTCTAATGACCATTGCTGTAAATTAAGGTGCTTCGAAGGGTAGACGCTATAGTTCCTCCTCTGCAATTGGACAGTAGAGCTGCACATGACCAGCTGACAACATGGGGGCTTATCTATCCCTCAGCCGATTGCATTTCCAGTCTTTGTAGTTGCAAAATACAGCTGAGATGAAAAGAAGAGACACACAAAAAGAAGGCCCTAACCTTCTTGGGAGAATACGAAGTACAGAAGGTATTACCAGGTATTACTCTCATTCCAGGAAGAAAACATATAATCATTCACTAATCTAGCAGTATGGCATTTGTATAAACTCTTCACTGGGGAAGAAGGAAATAATGGTGATGAAAATTAGTATTCACAAGTGCTTCAGAGTTTATAAGCCATTTTAATATTTATTATTTCACTTGGCTGTTGGAAAAACTTAGCCAGGCTTGCATAGCACATATCACATTTACCTCTGTGTACCAAGACAGGAGCTAATTTCCTAAAGTCAAATGCTGTCTGTGTCTGAGGTCCTCCAGCAAGTGATGGGAGATGTAGTGTTCAAGACCAGGTCTTTATATTTTAACTTCAATATCTTTTCCTCTGTTCTATTCCATAGTATATTTTCCAAATTAATCTGCAATGTAATTAGTTGGTCACTAAGGACCAATGCTCATAGATCTCTGAACACAGAAGGAACATTATGCAAAACAAGCACAGAAGACTAGAGGGCCAGATATGGTATTTTCTATTACCCTAGCTATTATCAATCTTAGAGTCCAATTGATTAGTGGGCAGGTTACCTTTTGACAATGAAATACAACATACCTCATTTGCAATCCTACTGGTTAAAAACCTGGGAGAGTTTTATTCTTAGGAAAGGAGACTAAGAACTCAGATTACTGTAACAAGTATGTAATATTTAATCTTTAAAAATAATCTTAACTTGAGAAATAGTTTTTCTAATTTTCTGTGTTGTAGTCTAGAAAAATAAAACAACAAAGAACATCTTCATTGCCATCACTAGCATTTTCATTAAGATCAGTCACCTGCCAGTCCAGGGCAGTAATGAGGGTACTGCTAAGGCAAAATGTTCTACAGATGGCACTGCCCCAGTCTGTCCCTTGACTATCTGTTGACCATGTTTTGATCCTGAACTGTGACCCCAGCTACCTGGACAAGGAACTGGCAGCCAGCCTCTGCAGGGGGCAAGGACTGTGAAAATTCCTTAGCACTAAATAATAGTCTGACTAAAGGGATATATTCAACTCAGTGCTTACATCTTGTCTTCTGTCAGGATGTTTGAGCATTCCCTCTACCAAGCTATAGTAAGGACCTGTCCTGTGCAGCTGACAGCTATTTTCACAGGAGAACACCAATGTCTTAGTGACATCAGTGAATATTTCAATCTAGGGGGCAACAGGGAAACCTAGTCCCTAGAAGTGACTGTCACAAGACCTAGACGGTGAAGCCCATCAGTGGAAGTAACAGAATGTCGCTTTCTCTTAAAACCTATAGATCATGTTTAGTATGATGTTGGTCAACATACAGAGTAAGAAGGACTTCAAATCTCAAACTAATAAACTGTAGAAAATACTTATCTTACATAAAAATACAACATCAAGAGTTTCCATGGAGAAATCATTGTGGAAAAGATACAGATGCTTCCAGCCACACATCAATGACATATAATTTAAAGACAAATTACTCTCCTTACTTGATAAGGGTATTTTATATAGTAAGTAGAAATACATACAATAGAACATCAACAGGAAAGTGGAAATAAACTAACTTACAAATGAGTAGGATCCTAGCAAAAATAAATATGCACTGACCTTAGTTATTAAGCCTGAAGAAACAAAGATAAGATTGGTAACAGAGGTTCTTTGGGCTGGAAGTCATTTTGGTGCAATGAACATATAGGAGTTTGGTAACCACATGCTAAGGAAGAACCAAGTTTGAAATATTAGAAAATGGGAACAAGTGAACAGCCTTTCCTCCAAACTTAAGGGCCTTTCCCAAGTGTTGCAGGAACATCTTGACAGCTCCATGTAATTCACCATGAACCAGAAGTATAGTCAGGGACAAGAGTGGCTTTTTAAAGTCTATAATACTTCATCCAAAACTTGGAAAAGTCATGGACTACTTATCCTGTCATCAGGGCACAGAATTCAGTCAGTACACTCAAATTTTCAAGTAGTATATTTCCTCTGTTCCTTTTTTAAAAATTTGTATTTCTAAAATCTTTTCTTATAACTTTTGCTTACCTTTCCTAAAATAAAACATGACTCAATCTGCAAGATTATTGTTGCATAAAAAACCTCTATGTTGGTAAAAATCACATTAAAATTCTTATTTAGTGCATTTTCATCTTTTTTTTTCTTTCATGACAAAGATTCTGAGAAAGGATTTCTGAGATGATGTGCCACCTTCTCTTTCATACGGAGGAGGACTGAGCCAGCAGAGGAATGTAAGGCTCATGCTGAATAAAATTCAGTCAAGAGCAGTTTATTGCTTGAGACTAATTTTTTCTTCAATCTTATATTTATAAATGAGAAGGTGTTTTTTTTGTTTTTTTTTTTTTTAAACAGTAGCCTGGCTTAAGAGTAGTATTCAACTCAGTGTTTAAATGCTGTTGATGGTCATGCTTTCTTACTAAACTTTTCAGATAGTCCGTACTATAGAGAGGACCTTTCCCTGATAGCTGGGGTGTGTGTAAAATATAGACAGCTATTTTCATAGCCCAGCCACAAGTCAGGTGAAGGACAAGATGGAAGACCATAAAACCTTAATGCACGAATCTTCTTTTAGGCAGCACTAATACTTTCCAAAAGGATCACAAACTTTAACACAGTACAGCTTTAAAAGAAAGAATGGAGGTCTAAAATTTTGGGCTTTCTTTAGGAACGGTAGAAAGGGTCTGAACTGATTTTAGGTGACCCGGATATGTGTCAGTATCCCAGACTATAAGCAGTTAGAAGGCAACAGTATTTTCTTATTTTTGTGTCACTGAAGCTCAATAGAGACCCTGGTACAGAGCCAGCACCCAGAACATTTTGTTCCTTGCAATGGTCAGAGTAGATGGGAACCGTGGTCTCCAGAGACTAGGAGTGGCTTGTAACTAGCACACAATCAAACAGTAGCTTTGCAATGACCCTGAAATGTCCAAGATATATACAGAGGTCCATGGCTATTTACGTAACTTCAATAAAGAAATCACAGGAACTAGTAAGTAACTTCAGATTTCTCCAAACCTCCAGGGCTTTACAACTGAAAAGGAACAGTCTCTACACAGGAGACTTAAGTTTGTAATAGAGAGGAAGAAAGAAAAAAAAAAGAGAGGAGGGAAGTCAATATTGTGGAATAGAATCAAGTACAGTAAAATCTGACTCGATGTTCTTTACTGCAAAGGAAAAAGTGAACAGAACAGCAAAGGTGAAAATTGTCAGAAAGATTTGGGCACCATGTCCAGAAGAAGGTCAGATCTGAGGCTCTAGGAGAGTTGAGATTTCTTATGAGAAACTCTAGTAAGAAAAATACAGTGACTCATTTCATAATAATGCCCTTGCTTCCCAAAGTACAGAGCTCAGTTCCCACATCCCAAACATAAGAACACTGTGCAGGGCTATTGCAACAAGGAGGACCTTCTTCTACTGTCTGTCCCCATGGACAAAGAAAGGTGACAAGGTGAACACACTTCTCTAGCACGGTGGGAAAGGAACAGCAAAAACAGCTCTCACTCTGCTCTGCCTCTTTTGTGCCACCTGAACTGGGACATGTTCCTTGGTGGAGCTATCCTGAACAACTGGCGTGCTAAATACTGCTGGCTTCCTACTCTGAAGGCTGAAAGACTCCCTAGGCAAAGTAGTTTTCAATAGATGCTCCCAGATTTCCTAGCCAATTCTCACTTTAAGACACAGATGACCCAGAGAGCACAGGAAACTGAAGGAAAACTCCCTAAGGGCTACAGTACCAGTGAGAGGTTGAGGCTGCTATCAAGAACAAGACCACTCCCCATTAATCCTGTGGATGTAAAACACTGAGTCATAAACAATTATAAGAAAATAACTGCAGTTTATTGCCAATACAGGTATGTGGGGATACAAGTTCTCAGGCCCTGCTAACCAGAAGTTCCTTGAGAATGTCTACCAGGAGAGAATGAGACGGATCCTGCCCTCTTGTGATCATATAAAATGAAAAGAAATTTGAATTCTTGTGGGTGGGAGGGGACTGAAATCACTAAGTTTGGGTGTTTGGAGTTCATCAAGAGAATGAATTTCTTCTCTAGCAGGAGGCATTGGGGAGGGAAAGATGGTTGATTGATCCCTCAATAGCTGGGAAGGTGGACTCTCAAGAGGTCAGATATCAGTGGTGAAAAGGCAGTATGTCAGGCTTGATGAGGGGTCTGCAGGAGGGCCTGGCTATTCACAGCTACCACTGACACATCCGAGAAAGTGGTGGGCTGGCGGCCCTGAGGAGGGGAGCACATGCGGCAGTGGCACAGTCAGGTGGCATCTGCTAGACTCTGTTTCCCTGGCTCTTGTCTGTGTTGCTGGGAAAGTGTACGTGAAGGGAAAGTGAGACATAACTAAAAAGAACCACCAAAAATAACGAAAGAACTGTGTGATATAAATGACTTATTTCTTACGCACTAATATGGGCAACTTTGATAGTGTACTCAATAAAGATCAGAACACGCCAAAGATGAGGAAACCGCACTCCCATGTAAAGTGTTCAGATGGGTTAAAGAAACGAAAGACTGGTTCACAAGGAAAGTTTTCCGTAATTAGGAGTTCTCCAGATTGCAGGAATTATATAACAGCAGCTTTGGAAAACTTACATCTGTATAAATAACTAGAGTCCCCCAAGGGGATAATGTTTCATTTGTATTCAGATGCTTTAATTCCTTTTTAACAATTTAAGATATTAAGTATTACCATTACACATCAGATATAAGATCTGATTTCTCCTGTATCCCATCTGCAAGCAATAACATTCTGGTAGTTTAGATCTAGCTGTGTTTTTAAACCACAGATCAATTCTCTCTTGCTCTCAAAAATCAGTTAAGCAATCTTTATTAAAATATATGCCAACAGAATTACTTTAGTATTTATTAATTTACTAAGATAATGCAATGTCCTGAAAATATTTTTAAAAAATAAACTTTTACTGCCTTTGGCCAGATTTGCTTCACTGATCTTATTTTATGTTTACATAGAGAGAGTGTTTTTGATGGACGAAGAGGAAATAAAAGGGTTACACTGGCTTTTTTGAAGGGATTCTCTGTTCAAAACAAAGGAACCAAATGAAAGGGCGAATTTTCAGCTCTTTGCTCTTTCTGGGTCTCTACTGTCTCATAGAGCCTCTGAAACACTTATGTATTTACTTAAGATGAGATAAGAAGCTGATTTTATACTATAGGGGCCAAATTTCAAATGGGTTAAAAAATAATAAGCAATAGGGATAATCTAATATCCCCATAAATTACTTAAGAAGCATAATAATCATGTCATATTTATGGCTGGGTTAATATCGTCTATATTTTTTTTCCTGTTCATTGAAGGTTCAAGCCAGAGAACTAAATTTTTTTATTTTTTATTTTTTTAAGGACAAGTTAAATAGACTGAACTGTGAGGGCAGCAAGACACATATACACAACAAGGACACTGTCAAAAGCACACAGGAAGCTTAAAAGACACAGTTGTAAGCTACAACATTTTGAGTAGGGTTTCTACATTTATTTGTCTGAGCAGAGAACTCCAGTTTAACAGAACAAGGCCCTGATAGAGCTCAAGCTTAGCATGAGAAAAGAGAGCAAGAGAAAATGAACTCTATTAGCTCTGAAATAATACACTTGGGAGAAACACTAGTTCTCATGAAAAACATCAGTGATTCACCATGGAATACAATTCAGAAGCCACTGACCCCAGTGGAAACTTCCAGTGGAAGCACAGCTTTTCACTTCTTTTCATTTATATACCATCACAAACACCATCAAGGTTTTCTGATGTGTTGTTGCTTCGTTTAAAGTTGAAAGTGATTATCAGTATCAAACTAAATATTCAGTTTTAGAGAAGAAAGAAACAAAACCCAACACATTAATCAACAACTCATGCACTGATCAGTGTTAACATGCAAAACAGAAGGTAAGGCATTTCTGACCTCTCAAAACACACAGAATAGCTGATAATAGAAGGCAACCCCCCACACACCACCACACATATTACCACCACACACACATTACCACCACACACACGCCACCACCACACATTACCACCACAACCACCACACACCACTACCACACCACGGTTACTTAGCACTAAGAAGATTCTCACACAGAATATCTTTCATACATACCGATTTCTCATTCTGGCTTGCCCAAGTATCAGGACCGAATGCAAGTTGACTAACACAGACCACAAATCTGTCAGGAAATATACGAAGTTCTGTACAAAACAAAGAAGACCAAGTTACTAAAAGCATTAATACCATGCAAATAGAAATTCTTGTTCCCAGGTTCTTTGGTAATGTTTTGTTATGGCAAGACGCGTATACATGTGACTGGGGTCTCTTCTCCCTTCTTCAATCTATAGGGTTTCCACCACTTGGGCAGAGTGAGCTCAAGGAAGAGCCAAGATGTACCTCAGCCACTGAACTATCAGAACAGACAGAGCCTCCAGGCAGGCCGTTATAACTGCTCTCTGTGTGAGCATGCTGTTCTCTGCTTAGAAGTCCTACTTGGTAAGTGGGCCCTTTCAATATTCTACATGTGAGGTACTGAATGAGAAGTAATGTGCTTCCATCTGGTTCAACTGTCAGTTAATCACAAAGACATGAATATGAACATAGGTAACACCTTATACCACTTGGCTAGGTCAGAGTGTACAAAACACCTAACGTGCTGATATTTTTGGAGTGGTTCTACTGAGACCCTGGGACATTGGTGTTTCTTTGGTGACTACTGTTCTAAACTATACATCTCATCACAACAGGTCAGATGTTCTAAGCAAACGCTCCATCCTGCCTCACCTGGCTCCCACTACCTAACAAGGATGTGCCAACATTCAGACCCTCCAGGACTTTCAGCCCAATCTGCTGTTCTGGTCTCAGCCAACCAGGACTCCAATAGGAAGGCTTTGTTGCAGGTGGGGTCATGGGTGTGTCTATAATTCAGAAATTATATATGAATGGGAACCTCAGATGGTTTTTGGAAAGCTCTAAGAATGAAATTGCAGAAACAGTTAATATTTATGTATTAATTCTTGAAATAAATTATTGGGATTGGAATTAAGTGGTAAGTAGCCTCTTTTCTGCTTTACAGAGGGAAAATAAGCCACAGAATTCATTATTTGTCCTTTCTCTTCCTTATAAATAAATCAGAAAATTAAAGTACAATGTTATTTAGGAGATGAGAATTAAAATTCAAAATTATCACTCCATCTATTTTGTTATTTCTATTTTTCATCTCAAAAAGAAGAGCAATAGACTATGAATACTTTTGAATAAGATATGAATAGATTATGATAGTCAATTAAAAGCTTTTTAAATCACTTTACTTGATTATATAAATTTATTTATGTTACCTTAATACGTAAATAAAGATTTAAACATCAGTCCAGACCAGAATGCATAGCTAGACTGCATTGTATGAGACAGAAGGTTAACTTTGTGAGTTAGGTAAACAAGGTAGATGACTCCAGTCAGAGGCTAATATAGGGGCCAGAGAGGTGACTCTGTGGTTAAGAGCACAATCTGCTCTTCCAGAGGACCTGGCTTTGAGTCTTGGCACCCATTATGTTGGCTCACAAACATCTGAAACTCCCATTCCAAGAGATCCAATACCCACTTCTCGCCTCCAAGGATACTTAGCATACATGTTGGACACATACATGCATGCATGCAGGCAGACCTCATACACAGAAAATAAAAGAGTCAAGAAAGTACAGACTCAATCAGAATCAATCATATGAATGATTACTATTTTATGAGCAAACTTCCATGAAGGCAATTTTGAAGTCATTGTTTCATATCTTATATTCATAAAGACATTGTCCAAAATAGCTAAGCTAAACTCTCTAATGTTCACATCTGCACAGAGGAAATGGTTGTTATCTCCTAACTTCACTCTGGCTGATTGGACATGATATCATTTTTTGTATCATGACTTGTAGAAGTGAGGGTTGGAAGCTGGCCGCATTAAATAAATACTTAAGGAAGGTTTGATGGTCTTGGGCTGGGAAAGCACTTTCTTGTAACTCATTTGCCCCTTTCCAAGGGCTATGGGGTGCGCTAAACCTGAGAAAATGATGCAAAGTTCACATGATCATTGAGTCACTTCTGAAACCCAATGAAAACGCTGTGATGCATCAGGAAGGTAAAGCGTCCCGTGGTTCTGCTCTCTTTTCTCATGGGCAGTAAGCACTAGGCATGGAGCATGAGGGATCATATGCTTTGAAATACTAAATGATGTAGCCACAGAAGCAAATAAGAATATTTAGTCTCTGATTTTCAATCTTCTTTTGGACAAATTGATTATGTAAATGCCTGGTACAAGAAACTGGATTCTTACCAGTGTTCTGTGAGCTCTGAATACAGCGAAGGTGTATCCCTCTCTTGATGAAATAGGCTGTGATCTGAAAGCCATAACCTGCAATATGATAGCAACATCATTAGATTATAAATCTGTCTGAACCCCAGAGACCCTGCCCAATGCCTGTCACACTGTGCACTCAATAATTAACAAATAAAAGAATAAAAGAAGTAACAGAGGCCTCACATGAGTGGGAGAGCAATATTATCATACTGACTCTTCTGAGAGGTCAGGCTGAAACACCTGGCATGATCCTAAGTCTGTGAAGTGACTCAGTCACCTCATCTGTAAAATGGGCAAATGAGGAGGTCTAACATGTCTGAAAATTAATGATTTCAGATGAATGATAAACTAAGTCTAAACTGATGCATAGATCTTGGCCACCTTCTAATGTCCACTACTTAACATTAAAAGAATAGCTTAATTTTTATTCAAATGAGTATAGTTTGTAAGTAAGTTACTCCTTAGTTCAAGTTCAGTCGCATCTTTATAAATGAAGTTAAAACAAAACAAAACACCAACAACATTCATCACTCCCTGAACTCCCAATTCACCAGAATGGATAGAAAAAAAGACTGCAAATGTGGGCATTCTCATATGCCATTGGCAGAAGTACAAATAGGCACAACCGTTTTTAAAGAGTACGCAATCCTAAAGTTGAACTTTCGCAAATGGTCTCAAACTGGAGCCAAAAGGAAGATCCATCAAGAATAGAATGTTTTAAAATGATAATGAATGTGAAATATTATATTTCTGTTAAAAAGGCATAAGCTGTAGCTACTGCATAAACTCTGCCCCAAACAGAGAATCTTATCTGTGCAAAGTGAAGACATGACAATTGATTCATCAACGTGCTAACAGAACTTCTACACAGGAAGCATTTGCCTGCCTTTCCCCTCCTTTCTTTGGTACCCTCCTCCAGTTTTTCCTTGGGTTATAAAATACTGGATTGACTTTTTCTGAAAAGATCAAGTAATAATGCTTCTGGTTACCACAGTCCTGAGGGTGAGCGTTTCCCGGCAATGAGACAACCCATAAAACTGCTAAGCCTTCAAGACAGAGATTGAGAACCATGAGAACCTCTGTAGGGAAATCAAGTCCCTCCTACCTTTAACTCCATAATAAAGGTTTTTCTGAAACTATGTGTATATAGTTAAAGCACAACCAAAGAAGTTTCCTCTCCTTAAATTTACTACCATTCTTACCACTCTGCAAGCAGGCTCAGGATATAGGAGAACACAGACTTGATGTTCTGTCTAAACATGCAATGGCTTCGACAGAAGAATTACTTCAGTCACACAGATTGTGAAATGACAGTGATATCCACAAAAGGATAATCTCCATATTTACAGTATTCAAATATATTTTTCCCAACACAGTAAAAATCAGACTGTACTTCAGCCATATTGTTTGCTTCTGCTAAGTTGTTCAAGGTTGGCATTTCTCCGAGTGCTTTAAACAAGTGTTTCATTCTTTAGGCCACTAAGAAAATAGAAGTCATCTTCACATCTCCTTATTCACCTTACTGTCAGGGGAGGAGTGGTTATAGGAGAAGAATCTGTAGCAATTTGGAAACATCGAAATTCAGAAATGAATTTTCACATAATTATTTATGAATCTTACAAAGGGTAAACGAGGAAGAGAATATGCAATAGCCTTTTCTAGTCTGCAGGTTTAAGCAATTAAGATGCATATGGCATGTTCAAAGTTTCAAATTCTTTCTGACAAAAATCTCAGCAACAGAAAGTAACAGCCAGGAAAGGGTTAAATGTAAAGCTGATCATGTAGGTCACTCCTCTGCTTTCATGAAGCCTGTTACCCCGTGAAGCTTGTTACCCGGGAGACACCACCTAACTGATAAAGAAACTATGCCAAAAAAAATCCTAATGAGTAAACAATCCTAAACAATAAAGCTCCAATATAATGCCTCCTCCTATAGAAAATAATACAAGGCATATGCCAAGTGGGTTGTTAGTAGAATCACTAGGACAGAACATGGTCCCATGCACCTATGTCCCCCAAGGCAGAATTATGTCGGGGCATCACTCCTAAAGTGGTTTTTAGTCTTGGGAATTGCACCCTAATGGTCCTTCAAATGAAATGTTAAGTTTAACAGGCTAAAAAATTTGCATCTGCTTACTAGTTATATGAAACTTTATTGTTTAAAGAGAGATTAAACACAAAATGTACTTGTGTCAGTTTTTAAGGCAAACTGAATTTGATATATAAGCAGAGAATATTACTGCCACTGAAACATACTGAGCTGAAATGCTCATAGATAACAGAGATAAAGACTACTACATTTGTATCTTTGTTCTTAATGAAACTGAGTTTACAGAGTTCAACTAGCCACTGAGGTTTTAAACTTGCTCAGGGTTGAACCAAAGTTCCACCACTCTGAAGATAACAGTAATGTGGCAAAGAATCCAGGGGGTCTGTTTCCTCCCTACTCGGCATCATCACCCATCTTCCTACATTTATGCTCTAAATGCAGAAGATCGTGTTCTCAGCCTTGGTCAGAGAAGTTTCTCATTGTAACAGGCTGTGATTAATACGGAGACTCATAACTGGCATAATTACCAAGAAGAGAGGATAGTAGAGTGCTTGACCCGAAATGGGTCATTGATATCACCCTTCCCAAAGTTTAGAGAATTATGGGAGAGAGTAAGCAAAGACTGAAAGAGATGAAGAGAAAATGTTTTGCAAAAAGACATCTTCTGGTCACAACATGGCCTTTACACTCAGAAACACTCTCTAGATCTGTGGCTCCCTGTACAAGACTGAGCCCATCATCATTTCATCACGAAATGGGGAAGGGCACCCGAGACCCTGCCCCTACCTTAAAAATTGCTAACAATTAGTAGTGTTGGGGAAAGGGCTGTCATTTTCCTGTGGTGTAGCCACTGGTAAGTCGTCCACGCTGCAGGAAGTAACTTTCTACCCATGCTCATGCAAGCAACTAGAACAAGCTCAGTGGGTAATTCACACAGGGAAGACATTGAAGTATGAGAGGGACGTACTGGGAAGGATTTCAACTGCAGAAGGAGTGGGGGAAGACAGATGGTGATGGGGGGTTTAAATGACTGAAATTCACTACACAAATGAAAAAAATGCCAAAGAATAAAACACTGATTAAAAAGCCCTGTCAGGAGACTGGGGAGAAGATACATAAGAAGAAACCGTGTTTCACTTCCAAACCATCTGGCAATTATCATCTAAGATCATTAGGCACCGGCAAGTCACACTATGTAGTCTGTTTTCTCACTGGCTATTGTAACCCTCTTCTAATAGGGAACTGTCTTTAGATTTTGGAAGAACCAGGTTTGGAGGAGGCAGATGTCTTTGTAATGGAAGTCTTTCAATCACAAGTCCCTAGCTATGTCCATTCCTAGATATAATTTATATTGCCCAGTACTAGAAAGTACATATTTGTCCTTACCTTTAGGCAGCCCCCCAAGGACTTCGGTCTCCCACTTCTTCCATTCCCTGCTTAGGAAAGAGCTGCTGTACCTCTCTCCACTCTACAAATAGCCTCCAACTCCCACTGAAGGCTCAATAGAGGCCCCATTACTGCAAACTTTCTACTGGGCTCCACTGGTTGTCCACAAAAGGTATACAGATTCTTAAGGAACAAGGATACTTTGTCTTAAACTGTTCCACTATGTCTTTATTAGAAATAAGAAGGCACAAGGCTGAAAGAGATGGTTCACATGAATGGTCTCGAAGCTACTTGCTAATAACCTTGCCCTCTGAAAGTTCTTGAGCTGGGGCCCCAGAGTCCAAGTTGCCTTCAACACTGTCTTCCATGCTCCTACAAATATGGCCCTTACAGCCCCACTTAAAGCACCCAACTGCTTTTCTAGTCCAGTATCCCCAAATCTTTCATATTCTTCCAACCAAGAGCATGGGCAGGCCTGTCACAGCAATATGCCACTCCCTGATGACAATTTCGGCATTAGCAACTGTTCCATTACTGTGAAGAGACCATGACCAAGGCAACTCTTATAAGAGAAAGCATGTAACTGGGGGCTTTGCTTAGTTTCACAGGTTTAGGCCATTATCAACACAGCAGGGAGCATGGCAGCATGCAGAAAGGCCCAGTGCTAGGGAACTGGTTGACAGCTACATCCTGATTAGCAGGAGGGAAGGTAGCAGGACAGAGACAGACAGACACTGAGCAAGACTAAGTCTGAGCCTGACATGGGCTTCATAGCAACAGAACAGTAACTAAGACACTCATTTTAAAGGTATGGCCATTTACATTTGGTTATTATAATTCATAGTGCCAAGTCACTGAGAGAAAATACTCTTTTGAATTACTGTGAAAGTATTCAGCCTCATTAGCTTTCCAGTGGCTGCATAGCCAGAATAACTTGAGAATCCTTGCAGCTGCCAAGGGAAGTTGGTGGCACAGTACATAACACAGAAGTCCACCCTCACACTGTTCTGAGACCATGTATGGGGGAAGCTGGGAAAATGTCTCTGCGTGCCCTGCTGAGCTGATGAGATGGTATGGCTGGTATGCAGTGCTTCACGGGTTTATATGGGCTCAGTTCACCCACTGCATGTTCTCTTTCAGCAAGCAAAGCCTCCTCCCAAAGCACAAGGCAAGTTCAAGAAGAGCATTCTCTCACTGAAAGAACTTCTTCATTTGATCAGATGACCATAAAACCTTCAAATATCCAGGAAATCAGACTGAGTGCCTTCAAGTCCCCCAAACTCTACCATCTAGACTCAGTAATGCATAATGAGTAATCTTTTATTATATTTCACGTACATATGTTCTAAACCATGTCAGAATAAGTTAGGCATCATGAAGACTCGCTTTCCTAATACATGAATCTGGGCCCAAGCACTAAGGAGTGTCTCCTTTACCAGCCACATACTAGAGTGAGCATCCTTAACCTGAATATTCAAACTCCCTTCAAATCTGAAAATCTCTGTTCACTGCCATGACAATCAATAAGTCTCAAAATTGGTTGATGCAATTTTGTAGCATTGCAGAGTTCTGATTTTTAAATGAGGACTACTCAAATATGAAGTCTATATAAAAACTCCCAAATCCAAAAAACACCTCTAGTTCCACAAATTTCAGATAACAAACAGCAATCCTACAATACCGCAGTTGAGCATGACACTGTTGCTCAGACAGCTAGGCCAAATTCAACTATTTCCAACTGTCCCCAAATAGAGACCACTGGTTTTCCTCCAAACTGGGAGCCAACCAAAGACTATGCACTTTAACATATATTCTTTTACACCTTTAATCTTAATATTACTCCCCACCCAGTTTTATAACTACAAACCTATAAACTGATTGATCTGTCATCATGAATAATTTTAAAATTATATGTACATACGTATTTTCCGTGTCAGTGGGTGCCTGCTCACCATGAGCTTGTGGACCGCAGGAGAAAACTTGTGGGAGCTGGTGCTCTCTGTCTGCCACGTGCCCTCCAGGGAATCAAGCTTGATCAGGTTATTTCAGTCCTTGCTAAGTCATCCTAAGAGAATATCCCCAATCTGGATTTGAGCTTTAAAGAAAGAAATCTCAGCTGCATTTTTTCCCCCACTTTGCATGGTCTTTTAGAATGTCAGAAATGTAAAACTTCTGACTTCTTTAACTGTCGAAGGGTTCTGTGGGTACAAACCAGAGCTATACCTTCAGTTCAAAGACTGGAAGGCCAGTAACTTAAATACTTCTACTAATGATGTCAAAGAAATCCATGGTTCAGTTGTAGACACCTAACATTTTGACAAGGGTAAGTTTGCTGAAGGGGTGGAGTTGTGGTCTCTTTTGTATTAGGGAGAAAGCTGTGTGCTGCTGCAGAACTGACTGCAAACCAGCACCCAGGGATGGCTTCAGATCTGAAGCCAGGAGGAGAGCCCACTCTCCATTTGAAGACTTGGCTATGACTGAGTAAGAGAACAAGAAGAAAAATGCTCATGTCTAGCCAGCACTGACAGTATCTTGTGTACTAGACTAGATTAGAAACACACAGAAGACAGGGAGTATTTGTTTCACAGCTATTTCATCCAGAAAAGAAAGTGTACAGCTCATTGCTTCATATACCACATCTATTCAGAAAGTTGCATATGTCCTTGCAAGAAAGTCTAAGAGAGAAAAGGCAAAGAAATTATAAGCTTGATACTTCCCATAAAACATAACAAGAAACTCTGAGGCATGGCCTTGCAAAAGACTCCATGGGGACTCGTAAAGCTTGTCATGGGCTTACAGGTTACCTGCACTATTGCTGGTAATATGTAGGACTTGAAACAGAGATTTCATGGGAACTAAGACTCAAGAGTTCTTTTATAAGCTTAAGAATATGTACATAGAATCCTAGAATAAGATGGCAACTAGGAAACAATTTAGGTTGACACATGGAATATTTGGTCATAGGCTCGACATTTATCTGTTACCCAAGACACGTAGAGACTTCGAAAAAGTTCTCTTGAGATAACATTTCATATCCTTAATGATAGCTCTAGACTCTGCATTGCAATAAAGTTATGTCTATTTGATGACAAAATAAATGGAGCAAGCAGGTTAGTTTCATACAAACAAACAAACCTTAAGCTGAATGAAATAACTGAGGCCAGAATGTTTCCTGTTTACAAATCAGATTTGCTACCTGCTACCTTGCTGGCCTTGTTAGCCCATCAGCGACTGTTAACACGGAATGGAAAGCTTTCTCAGGGCAGTCAAAATTTCTTTCTTCTTTTTCCTCCTCCTCCCCCTCTTCTTCCTCTCTACCTCTCCCCTCCCCTTCTCCTTTCTCCCTCCTCTTCTTCTTTCTCCTCTCCACCCCCCCTTTTTTGGTTTTTTGAGACAATGTTTCTCTGTGTAGCCCTGGCTGTCCTGGAACTCACTCTGTAGACCAGGCTGGCCTGGATCTCAGAGATTTGCTGGTCTCTGTCTCCCAAGTGCTGGGATAGACAAACAATGAGATAATTAATTATTCTAGATCTTTTCTTCATATGGATTTTGTTTTGTTTAATAAAAGAAACAGATTTTTCATCAACCATGAATGAAGTGGCTGGCTACCTGAACTGCTAGCTGTTTGAATTGCCCCTCAAGAATATCTTTTTCACAGTAAGGCGGCATGTCCTCCAGGGCCTCCCTGTCTTGCAGAAAGCCTATTCCAGCTCTTGACATTCTAGCACCATGTGTAAAGACAAAGATTCATGAACCTTGGTTTATTCCAACAAGACTGTAAAATCACAGTACTAGGTAGAACCCTGACAAACATCTTGTCCCCTTCCTGATAGCTAATCAGAAGATATAAAACATCAGACAAGAAAAAAAAAAAAAAGGAAAAAAAACATCAGAAAACAAAAACACCCTGAAACATTAGCTGAGAGGATGATGTCCGTACACACATGCAACTCCATCCTTCCTTAGCAACTGAAGCCAGGTGATAAACTGCATGCCTACAAGGCAAAGCAGTCAATAGAAAAAGAGTTGAAGTCTGCTGAGAAAGCCAAAGAGAACCACACTCGTGTTTAAAAGTGACATAGGCCATTCAACTCCAGCCACCAGATGCTATTAGAAAGCTAGGACTGAGTATCAGAAAAACCAGTAATCCAAACTTTATATAAAACCTACTCATACTTTAAACTGGAGAGAAATTAAAACTTAAAATACAGTGTAAAATCTAAATAAGTTTTCCTGATGTGCAGCACAGCCTGGTACAGCCAGTTTGTTGTCTCTGTATCAACTCCTCACACTAGGGAAGCCTGCTCCTTAGTGTCTTTAGCAGAGTCTAAGGAAAGCTGGTAGTTCCAAATGCTCAGATAGGCAGTATTCAGCTCTGATTTAGTCTTTTAGTTTAACCTAAAAAGAAATTCAGGCACAGGGAATGCATATCTCCTTGTGATTTGTCTTTCTTACTCTATTCTAAAGTCTCAACATTAAAGATACATGGACCCTAGCTTCTACTTTTACACGTGTGTTTTTGTGGGAGTAACTGTGAGTACAGAAAAAGGCCCGTGAGGTGGAAAGGTACCAGGAAGAGAGACAGAGACAGTAACAGAACTCACATGACAAAAACCAAACCAAAACAGAAAATGTAATAGAAGCAGTGTGAGTTGTGTGGGGAGAGGGGAGGAGCAGAGAGGACCGACCAAGAAAGACAAAGCGTGTGTGGAAATGCCAGGAGGAAACTTGCTATTTTATGCTACATTTTTAAAAGAAATAACCATATAATATTTTTTTCAACTATGTTAAAAAGAAAACTCAATGTTGTTGATCATGGTGGCACACATCGGTACCTTGGCTCTTGGGGGGAGGAGACAGAAAGATGTGCCATTGAATGTTAGCCTAGGCTATATAGTGAATTCAAGGCCAGGCTGAGCTATGGAGCAAGGCCCTACCTGAAAAATGAATAAATAAATATCTCAATGTTATTTCCTCATACCCCTTCACATCCCCATGTGTGATTTATTTATTTTATATTATTTACTTGTTGTTGTTTTAATCAAAGGGACTGGGGTACAAGACATGATATATATGTGGCAACCAGAGGACAACTTGCGGAGTAGATTCTTTCATTCCAATATGTGGGTACTAGGTAGCAAACTCAGGCTTTCAGGATTGGTAACAAGTACCGTTATCTGTTGAGTCATCCACATCCCCTATATGTGGTTTTGTTTTAGACAATATCAAGTCTAGCAATGCACTCCAATGTTCTTACTGCCACCTCCCAATGTTGATGTGTACAGCTACACCTGCCTAACAATGTTCTTTAGACAGTAGACAACAGATACTAATACATGTTATGTCTTGAGACAAGGTCTAAGTAGCCCAGGCTGGATCGTCTTACTATAACCTTGTCTCAGCCTGTTGAGTGCTGAGAATACAAGCATATGCCAACACATCCCAGATCAGTTCTATTCCAATGTAATTTATATTATACACAAAATCAATGTCACAGATGAGAAGTTAAAAATCAGACAGAAGGCCCACACTGTTCCACAATCTCAGTTCTGTCATTTAATGTTTTCCCAAACAGTTGAAAACGTGTTTTATGCAACTATTATACTGCTTTGATTATTAGAGTTGCTGAGCCTAATAATGAACAATATTATGGAATACTGCCCTCTGGGTATGACATGACCACTGCAATCCTGAGTTTCAGCAGCTGTGATTACCTACACAGATCTATACAACATTCAACACTAGCTATGGTTCCATCACAGGTGGGGTAGGGGCACATAAGGCATACGCTTCTCCAGAACAGAATCATAACATTTACTAACAAACTTTTTAGTTATATTGTTTCCTGTGGTTCTGCATGCCTTGTCTTGCTCTTTGGCTTGAGATTTCTAGTAAATCAATGAATTTTGTTGCTAGCAGGCTTGTATCTGACACTCACAATTAAGTAAATAACTGTGTTAGCTTGAGACAGTTTTCTAGTTCAGGCTGGCCTTGAACTTGAAATCCTTTTGCCTGAGGATCCCAAAGGCTAGGATTATAAGCATATATGTCACCATACACATGTCCACATTGACCAGTCTCCCCCACCTCAATATGTGTTTTACCAATCAAACACAAGATATTTTTGCCCAGATTGTTTCTGTAAACAAACAACAAATTTACCTTAAATGCACTAATTTTAGCTGATTGATTTTAATTGAGCTTTATGCCAATTTCAGAAACCCAGGTCACTGATCTGTTTGTAACTGGAAACTGTTGGAGGAGGGCCTGCTTGTTCATCCTGGCTGCCCAGTTAGCTTAGTCCTGAAATAACCACACAGAAACTATATTAATTAAAACACTGCTTGGCCCATTATCTCTAACTTCTTATTGGCTAACTTTTACATCTTAGTTTAACCCATTTCTATTAACCTGTCTATCACCACGTGGCAGTGGCTTACTGCCTAAGTTTTGGCAGTATGTCTTACTCTGGTGGCAGATCCATGGTGTCTTTCTCCTACTCTGCCTCTCTTCCTCCCAGCATTCAGTTCTGTCTTCCCCACCTACCTAAGTTCTGCCCTATCAACTAGGCCAAGGCAGTTTCTTTATTCATTAACCAATGGGAAACTATCTATTAAACTACATGGAGAGATAATGCCTATCTACAGCCTAATCAAGTACTTTCTTCAATCTGTTCTCACGTTTAGCTTCAAAGAGTCAACCACTTCCACTGTTGGAGGAGGGCTCCCTGGGCCACTCCCACTGCTGGAGGAGGGCTCTCTGGACTACTCAGGAATTATTCTATGCTGAAATGAACTCCATTGACTATGGTCTCATGCTTTTAACAAAGCCAAGTAGGAGAAAGTGAGCTTCATCAGTAGTCAAGACAAATGACAAATGGACACAGGTATAAAGGACATCAGAAACAGTCTGAGAAAGGGCTGGTGATTAACTCAATATGTACAGAGGGATGGATGGTGATGAGAGTTGCCCCTTTGTGAATTCATCATAGCTAAATCGTAGCTTGCTAGAAACACATAAACGTAGTTTATGGAGAGCTGATAAGATAATGAATAAAACTTCAGAGAAAGACCAATGAGTATTCTGGGTAACTCTATTTGGAAGGCAGAACAAAATAGGGAGAAGTCACACTGAGGGATATACTGAGAAAAGTCTGACCAAAAAGTAAGACAGATCCACAGTTGAACATATTCACTGAGAAATCCAAAGGCAGAATGTGTGTGTGTGTGTGTGTGTATGTGTGTGTGTGTTGGGGGAGGAGGGCACAACAACGCTTAAGGGCAGCAAAGAAGAGCTCACAAGCAGTGACAAGGATAAGGACGGACGTCTCAGAAAGGAGTTTAATGAAAACAAAGTGCTGAGCAGGCCACCGAGAGGTGTTTGGTAGTTACACTTGATGCAGCTTCAGGGGAGAAGTAGGAAAGAGAATACCAGAGTGCTTCCAGAAAGGCAAACATCTGTGTCAGGAATTTAGTGGAGATGAGAAGCAGAACACAACAGGGCTTCAGGGGAATCATTAAACAAATGGAAGGACACAGTGTGGGTCTTTCACACCACGGTTGTATTTGTTTCCTAGTCCTGGGCCACTAGCTTTCTGACTTTCTCCTGATATTTAGAGTCTGTCTTCTCCCCTACATTTGCTTGTTCAGCATCTGGCTGGTAAGAACAGGTCTCTTAATTCTATAACTGCCATTTAGATTTTCAATTCCATCTTAGGACCTGTGGGGTCCTTTTCCTCGTCCTAATGCATTCACTACTCAAATCATGGATGGCAACACTAAATATTTCCCAAATTGATTACCTCTTCTACTTTCTCTTCAGTTATTAAATCAACTATCATGATGTTCAGATAAGAACTGACTGGTCTAGAGTCTCTTCACTTCCCAGCCGTGGGTTCACGATGCCTATCTACATCGCTTGTGGAATGTGAATTGCCACAGCAGATGAGGCATGTATGGCATATATAAGATAGATAGCCAGACAGCTATATCCTTTTTAAAGAGCTCCAGAAAATTCAGATGCAGAGTCAGTTTGGAAATCACTGAGTTCTAAATATTATCATGTTTATCTACAGGCTGCCACAAATACATTAATGAGAATCTTAGAGTAATGGTTGTACTTCACAGCATATATCATTAAAAAAACAATATATGATCTGTCTCTGAAAACAAGAGATGCATTACCCTAGTTCCTTAAACACAAACAAGAGATGCATTACCCTAGTTCCTTAAACACAAACAGGTCTTTGTCGGGGCTTCTATAGCACAGTGAAGGGGCAATAGGAAAAAGGTAATTTCTAAGGCACCCAAAGCTCAAACTACCCAGGAAACTCAGGAGGCATTAATGCATATTGGCTTAGTTATCGCCACATCTCTTCACGATTTCTGCAAATGGGTCTCACGTCTTTGTTTTCTCTTCCTTAAAAAAAAAGAAATAAATAAAAACCAGTTTTTAGTTTTATCCTCTACAAGTTCTAAAGAGTTCATATAAAATGTGTCATGATGACACATTAAAGGCAAGATTACAGGCACACAATGCCTTATGCTCCTTCCTAAGATTTAAATCAGATCTCACGCAGATTCAGACTGATAAAGGAACCACGGTCCTCCCCCCTCCACACCTATCTTAACTTTTTTTTTTTTTAAGACAAGGTCTTACTATTTAATCTTGGCTAGTCTGAAACTCACTACATAGATTAGGCTGGCCTTGAACTCAAAGAAATATCTGCCTGTCTCTGCCACCAGAGTGGTGGGATCAAAGGTGTGTGTAGCACCACGTACAGCCTACTTCGATAAGCCTATCTTAACGATCTATTTAGACAAGTTTCAGAAGGAGATATAAAGGTGGTGGTGTTATAATTTTGTTTGCTTAAACAGCATTGTTCATTAACAATATAAATAAAAATGAACAGATCTAAAATATTAATAAAAAACTTAGATCAGAAACTGCATCTTCATTAGATATACGTTGTTAGAATGAAATTAAGAAGTGCTATAACCAGAAATCAGAGATACAATAGGAAATGTTCCCCAACTGCCACCTGGCATTCCTAATCAAGGACAAAGATCCACTGCCAACAGGACTTCAATCTCATTAAGTCTGTGGCACTAACTGCCAGTGGGTATACAATACCAGGATTGGGAAAATATGTCAGTATGTCAACAGACACAGATAGCTAACTAAACCCACACCTGAAGAATTCCAGGACATTTGACCTGCTTTTTAAATAAATACATAGGCAAACAAAAGAAAACTGGAAGAGGAAGGGATATTAGAGATGTTCATTTATTGCAGAGACGCATCCTACTACATAGATAAATGGCTCAACCTTATTTGCATCTAGAAGGATTGAGACATTCAGAAATCTGAAGATGGATAAAAGCAAAATTATAAACTTTGTGGGACTGTTTTATTTGCAGAAGGTTCTCACATAGCATAGCTTGGCCTGAAGCTCCTTATGCAGCTGACATTGACCATGAACTCCTAATCCTCTTGCCAGTACCAGCCAAGAGCAGGATTAGGCATGTACCACCATACTCAGCTCAGCTACTTCCTTTTGTAAAATTAGCACTTTGGTCATTTTTTAGAGCTATTTATGTTGAGTCATTGCTATATAAAAATTATTCTTAAATAACAAAAAAATAAAAATTATTCTAAGTTTTATAATTAAAAGAATCTCAAGGAGGGGAGGGAAAAGTAGAAGGGGTTATACGTGAAATGGGATTGGCTCTAAGTGAAAAAGTGATTAAGACATTAGGTAAGTGGGATTCATTATAGGGCTCTATTTTTGTATGTAACTGACTGAAACTCTTGATAAGTGTAACAAATGAACATAAAGATTCTTTTGAAGAAGGTTTTAAATAATATCATGTGATGAAAATACTCAAGGGCCTTAAAGATGTTGTGTTCCTTCTAAGTATTTGTGTTCATATAGCCCTCTCTTCCAAAGTCTCAGAATATAAATCATAACTGAAACTTGCTTCTATAGGTAATCTACTAAGAGTGAAAACAGTATTTAACAAGGAAGGCACAAGTATCTCTTACTCTGCTGTAAATTGATTTCCTAAGTAGATAACAATAATCCAAAGGAAACATAAACAAAAATGCTCTGAGGGGTAATTAAAAAGCTCCCACTGTCTTTAAGCCTCCAGGAAGAACCTACTGTGGGATAGTCTTCTAGAACTTCAGCTTCAATATTGACAGCCAGAGGTCTCGTCAGTCACACCTGATCCCTATGGGTAACTAATGCACACTTCTGCACAGGAAGACCCTGACTATATAAGGATCTCTTTCTCTGCACTGATTCGGCAAAAAATAGAATAATGAGAACCAACAAACTTATGGAAGTTTTCATCTAAGACCCTAGAGGAAAAGCTTTAGGTAAGACCATTAGCACTTTCAAAATTATTAAAGCATTAGTTGTTTACAATAATTTAAAATAACATTTTCAGTGACCAGGTTAAAATTAACTCTCTGACTCTCCGTGTGTGAGCGTGTGTGTGTGTGTCAGGACCTCCTGTGGCAGAGTCAATTTTCTACTTCTAATTATGTAGGACTGGAACTCAGGTTGCCAGGCTTATTAGCAGCCCCTTTAGTGATGAGCCATCTCACTGGCCTGGCTACAGATTGTGTGTGTGTGTGTGTGTGTGTGTGTGTGTGTGTGTGTGTGTGTGTGTGTGTGTGTGTGTGTGTGTGTGTGTATGTTGGGTAAATCTTTTTTTGAATCCCATTTTATGTACAAATGTGTTTTTAATTCCACTAGGTACCTCTTTGTTATTCATTTTGTTTTAATGTTTCTATTTTGTTGCATAAGGATGCACATGTAGTAAATGTGTGTGCAAGTATATGTGGCAGCCAGAGGACATCAGGCGTTCTACTGTATCGCTCTCCACCTTATTCCTTTGACACAAATTTCCCCATGAACTGCAGCTAGGCTGGCAACCAACAAGCCCCAGTGATCCCACTGTCTTTGTCTCAAAGGAGACTTGGGTACTAGGATCCAAACTCAGGTTCTCGTGTTTACAAAGAGAGTCATCTCTCCAGCCCCCAGACTCTTAAGCTAAACAGAAAATGGCAGTTTGACCTTCCTAGGAAGAACAAAAAAAAAGTTTTAAAAGAATGGAAAGAGTCTGTAAGATGGCTCAGGAGGGTAAAGGTACTTGCTCATTCTCTCTCTCTCTTTCTGTGTGTGTGTGTGTGTGTGTGTGTGTGTGTGTGTCTGTCCCTCTGTCTCTCTCTCTCCCTCCTCTTTAAATGAATGGGAAACAGAAGCAGATGTTAGGGTACTTCTATGAAGCAACAGTGAATAGGTCAGTGTAATACTGGCAGGGCAGCTTCAAAGAAATATAGACCGGAGTCCAGAAGCAAGCACACACATTTACTACCACTTGCTTTTCAATAAAGCAGCCAAGAACTAAATGAAGTTAGAGTCATCTCTCTAACAAGTGGTACTAAGATAACTGCATATCCATCTGCCAAAGGATGATGTCTAATTGGTTTTCTTTGTACTCTTTGGGGGCCCGCCACGCAGCTCCCAAATAAATACATGGAGACTTATTCTTACTTATGAATGCCTGACCTTGGCTTGGCTTGTTTTTAGCCAGCTTTTGTAACTTAAATTATCCCATTTCTCTTTAAATTTATTTTGCCTCTGGCCTTTTTACATTTCTTTATTCTATATATCTTTCTGTCCTTCTTACTCTGTGGCTAGCTGGGTAGCTGGGTTGCTGGCCTCTGGCATCCTCCTTTCCTTCTTTTCTCTCTCCTCAGTCTCTTTCCTAGAGTTCTCCTACTCTCTCTGCCTGGCAGCCATGCCTATTTCTCTCTCCTTCCTAGCTAGCTACTGGCTGTTCAACTCTTCATTAGACCAATTAGGTGTTTTAGGTAAAGTAAAACAGCTTTACAAAGTCAAACAAATGTAACAAGAAAGAATGCAACACAGCTTTGCATCATTAAAAATATATGAATAAGTATTAATGAATGTAACACATCTTAAACTAACAGTCCACCATAATGACCCGCCACTTCATACCACATTCAGAATTAATTAAATAGCTAAAAGACCCATTTACAAAAGGTAAACCTAGAAAAAAATAAAACTTTGTGATCTAGGACTACACAATGTTTCTTAGATATGAAGTCCACAGCCTGATAAAAGACAGATTAATGTGCATAGAGTCAAAGTTAAAAACTATGTAGAGAGAAGAAGCTTCACATCATCTATGAGGTAAGACCATTTAAAATGGAAACGGACAGGCATTTTCCTGAAGAAAATTTTAAGTGGCCAATAAATATTCAAATGGAGGGCAAGCGTCACTAGTCATCAGGAGACAGAAATATAACCTCTATGAGATGCCATTTCACACTTGTTAGGGTGTGTATAACCAAACTGGCAGTAACACGTGTTGGTGGGAACATGGAGAAAAATGG
Organism: Ondatra zibethicus; assembly: GCA_004026605.1. Classification (NCBI taxonomy): domain Eukaryota; kingdom Metazoa; phylum Chordata; class Mammalia; order Rodentia; family Cricetidae; genus Ondatra; species Ondatra zibethicus. The sequence goes on along the minus strand of PVIU01001442.1, from coordinate 4,951 downwards.
AATCCTTATTTACTACAGGAACAAACACAGAATGGTGTGGCTACTAGAAATAGTCTGTACTTTCCTTAATATGTTAACCACAGAGATAAAAAAAAACCTGAAATCTCATTCCTAGGTATAGAACTATGAGAAATGAAAAATTATCCACTCAAATTCCTATATGCCTGCACTAAATAACCATAATAGCTCTGGCTGAGTAGCAGAGTTCAGGCCAGCATGGTAAACTCGCGCTTGCTTAGGGGCAGGGTGGAAGCAGGAGCAGTAAATGGATGAAACTGCTCATCTGTCCAGGGCTCCTTAATGCAGGGATGAAACGCTGCACAAATCTGATACCACAATAAGAAAAAGAAAGAAAATATTCTTTAACTAAATGAATTTAAACTTAACTGCTAGCGTTCCTTTTTCTTTCTTTTTTTTTTTTCAAGAATTAACAAGTTTATTTGTGCCACAGCACCTACAGCTAGGTCCCCCCCTCAAAGTGGGGGCAATGTACAGTTTGGCTTGATGGAAATACTGAGTCTTAGAAGGCCTGGCCACCCCTACTGCCAACTGCGTAGAGCTAATTCCACCAGTCTTGAAGCAGCAGTTCAAGCCAACACAAATGTGGCCAATAATTTAGGATGTGGGCTGTTAGGACAGAAGTGTAGAGCTGCCTAGTGCCTGTGTGGGTGGCTCTGCAGGTCCCTGGCGAGGTCAGAGGCCACACCTGAGGCCTATACTCATATCTGCACCCATCCTGCTCAGCCATGTGACCAAGAAGTAGGCTTTCTTCTTCCTGGCTTCTGGATCTGAAAAATGAGAAAGGATGGATAGTTTCTTGTATTTCCTGGCCCCTGAATGCCCTACCCCCAAAACCAGTTTCAAATCCCAACTCCAGAGTTCTATCTTGCTAAAATGCTGACCATGCAACCTTTTGGGGGAGCCCTTGAGGACTCTGATATCAGGATCTGGCAGTACCACCTCACCATGGCTCTGCAAATTGTCAGGCTATAAACCATTCTTAGTGCTCACTGGCTTCTGAACACTGAGTGTAGAAATAGCCACTTGCTCTTTGCCCTGATGTCACAGGCACTGCTGAGTAGCTGTGCTATGCCTGTAGTGCTGAAAGATCTAGGACAGCATCATCAGGGCAGCACGTTCCTTTTTCTTAATCCTCTGAAATAGTTATGATTGATTTCTTCTACACCAGAAAGAAGGCTCAGTGGGTAAAGGCCCAATGATGTAAGCCCAGAACTCATGTAATGGTTTGAGACAATCAACTCTACAAAACTGTTCTCTGACCTCCAGAAGCACACCATGGCAAGCGCACAAGAACAAACACACAATCAAAGAGGGAGACAGACAGAGAGAGAATTTCCTCTAATTGAAAAATACCAAGCTAGGAGTGGTTGGTACATGCTTTTAATCCCAGCACTCAGGAGATAAAGGCAGGTGGATGATCTCTGTGAGTTCGAGGCCAGCCTGGTCTAAAAAGCGAGTTTAAACGTGGCATGAGCCTTTGACATAAGAATACTGAAGGCTTCCTTGCCCAGGGAACAGCTTAACCATTCTCTTGAATCACTAGATTGCTGGTGCGGGAGAATTGTCTGTATTCTGTCAATCATGTTTTAAATAAATGCTGATTGGCCGGTAGCCAGGCAGGAAGTATAGGTGGGAAAACCAGACAGGAAGTAGAGGTGGGGCAATGAGAACAGAAGTATTCTGGGAAGAAGGAAGCTCTTTCCGCAGTCCTGCCCAGACAACAGAAGAAGCAAGATGTGACCTGCCCCACTGAAAAAGGTACTGAGCCATATGGCTAACATACATAGGAATAATGGGTTAACATAAGCTACAAGAGCTAATAAGAAGCCTGAACTAATGGGCCAATCAGTTTATAATCTTCTGGAGATCTCTGTGTGATTTTCTTTGGGACAAGGTGGCTGTGGGATCAGGGCAGGACAGAAATCCCAACAAGCAGGCCCTCATGTTGCAGAATGCTCCTGATTTTCACTGTTCTAAAAGGTTAGAGAAGAAAAGATTCAATTAACTAAAAATGAAGGGTATATGGAAAGTTTCCTTATAAGGGGATGATTTATAAACCATACTTTCATTAAAATATATTTTACCAATGAAAGGGTAAATTCATACAATACAAAAATCTCCTTAAAGTTCATATTACCTCCAAGGGAAGCTTAGGGCTATTTTACTTCCAAACAGATCCTAAAAAGAAAGATTTGCTAACTATTTAAAAAATGTTTTCTATTTAAGACAAACTTTTACAAGTCATTCTTGTAAATAATGAGAATGCTGTCCTTCCCAAGGGAGTATTTTCTACTTCAGTGTTTCTAAGAATACACAGGGTTAAAGCCATGTAAAATAGATTTTCTCACAGTTGGGGAGAGCAAAACACCACAAATAGGAAACCGAACAGCTAGAGGGTCAAGACACTAGACTTCCAGGTCAGACTTCTGCTTGCAATTAAGCAAAATTCCTGCAAATATTTCTAAGGAAATAATATTTTGGGTGTCCACTTTCAAGGCTTGCAACTTTAATTTTCTTTAGTAGTAACTTACATGGCAGCTATCTGTATGTACATAAACATGTTCATAGAATACAGAAACATGATTCATATATTTACTTGAACACATATTATCTATGATAATGAAATTTGGTTGGTCTCAGCTTAAAACTGAAAACTTATACCTCTTCTAGGTAATTATCCCCTCTCTACCCACTTAGATACAAGATCTCCTGTATCCTAAGCTGGCCTTGAACTCACTCACTGATGTAGTCAAGAATGACTCTGCATTAATCTTCCTGTCTCCATCTCCCAAGAGCTATGATGATAAGCATGTACCATCACACCTGGTATATGTAGCACTTTGTTTAAGCTAGGCAAGTACTCTATCATCTGAGCTACAGGCCAGCCCAGGCATTCACATTTTCACACTTGAGATTATGTGGAGTGTTTTTGTTTTATTATTTTTCAATAACAATGTAGAACTTTTCTAAGGTAGTTCATAAAATAGATTAGACCACATTTCTACTACGTTATATGGTCGATGGTAAAATAGTTTTAAAAACTGGAAACTGATAGAAGTTTTGGCACTCAGTATTGCGAGCCCAGAGGCAGAACAGCAAATCTAAACAAGTTAAAACTCTGAGGGCCCTAAAGCTGGCCAGTGTGTCTCCAACTGCTTCCTGAGGAATAATCCAGCAACTACCCAGGTAGATATCTCACTCAGAAATTTGTGGTAAATTCCTTTGGAGATGTGATTAATATCTATGGTGTTAGAGGGCACATGCACCCCCGAAGCCAATGATCAGAAACTATCATAAGTGATATTAAATTGTGCACATGTGCTTGCACATGTTGACAAAATAGTTAGCAAAAAATGCTTAGTTACTGCAAATCATAATTTTAGATTCTCTACTTTTATTCTAAATAATCAGAAAAATTAGGGGGTTACATTAGGGAATCTGAGAATGAAAGCTCTTTAGTTTAAATTACTGTGTAGGTAATTTGTCTCTAAACTTCATGATGCATTTAGCATCTAGCAACTCTCAATGCCAAGAATAAATCAAAGTATATTCTTTTATACCAGTGTTTATAGTCACACCCTTCATGCCTTACAGAACCAGAGGGACCTTACTGGTATTTATTCTGTTAGATTTCTACCCTTTTCCTCCCCCTTCCCTCCCTCCCTCCCCCCGTTCGTCCCTCCTTCCCTGTGTGTATGCAAATGAGTGCTTGCTCATGTATGAGTGTGTATGTAGACCAAAAGTAAAGCTTCAGTCTCTATCTACCTTTTTTTTTTTTTTGAGACAGGGTGTCTCTCTGGCCTGGAACTTGCCAAGTAGGCTGGTCTGGCCACTCAGCAAGCCCTAGATATCTGCCCGTCTGTACCTCCAATGTGCTGGAATTACAAGCATGAATTCCCATGCCCAAATTTTATTTACCTGGATTCTGCAGATCAAACTTAGGCCCCCATGCATGCCTTACACACTGAGCTCTCTACCTGTTTTCTCTTTTAAGCACTCGTATGAGTATTAACATTAGCAACACGAAACTCAATTCCTGGGAACTTTAAAACCTTGGAGGTCCTGGCCCGAGTGGAGGTGCGGAGTGGTGGTGCAGCACAGACAAGCTGGTAAATGGTCCAGACACTTACTAGACATGAGAAGGCATTGCCACAGTGCAGTGGACACAGAACTATCCAGAAACACCAGTTATGGGAGCATTTCCCCACATCCTGTCACCTAGTATATAAAATTATATGCTGCCTGGACGAGAAAGGGCCATTGCATTATGGCAGAGAGAAGAGAACACTCCTTTAAATCTGTCAAACACACTGGTGGTCACCTCCCTAGGCTTTAGCCAAGGAGAACACTGTCTAGCAGGGGATCTCACTTCCCCTTCTACTTCCATTCTTCTCTCCAATACATACACACATATTAGCTATGCGGCAACTAGACCACTTGGATAACATGCCAACATGCCAGAGTAACATGTTCCCAACATGCTGTGTTAGACCACGGCTTTCAATGGTGCGGGTTGTTCTCATCTGCTGGGTAGAAGTGAAGAGCCACAGACCTTGCAGCGAGTTGTCAGCACTAGATATGGGGACATTTCTAGTTAACGACGGCTGCAGCGTGGCATGCATGCAGCTCAGTGGTAAAGCACATGCCCTGGGTGTGCAAAGCACTAGTGTGGTCCGCAGCATGCCCAGACAGCCCTGTCATAACTAGAAACATTACAAAAAAGATCCCTAAAAGAAAACTAACAAAAAGTTAGAAGAAATGAATAAATTCCTCAAAGATACCCTAGAAAACCAAGAAAAAGCAATCAAACAGGTAACTGAAACAGTTCAAAACTTGAAAACTGAAATGGAGGCAATGAAGAAAACACAAACCGAGAGATGGCGGGAAATGGAAAATCTGGATACACGAACGGGAACCACACAGACAAGTA